>UFQX01005247.1:387807-597465 GCA_900497675.1 Arapaima gigas | reverse complement strand
GGGGGGGGGGGGGGGTTCCAATGCCTGCTGTGACTGCAGGGGGGGCAGTGGTACTGTGTGCAAGAACGTGCTGAGTAGGTCTCTGCCGAGGACGTGTCATCGGCCCTTTTCAGCACAGCGGCATAATTATTGTGAAAAAAAGCACATTTGTCAAAGCTACAATGCAGAAATATTTGTCAAATATTGAAATAAATCACATGTTGTATGTTAGAACTGTCTTGTAATCTGAGATGTTTTTATGAAAACATCATAAAACCAAAAGAGAACATTGTCTTTCATTTTCCTTACCTGGTTGTCCTTGTCAGGGTTACAATTTTCCCAGAATTAATGGACACTAGGCTTGGGGGAGCAACATGGACAGGAGGCCAATCCACCACAGGGTAGCTGCACAAACACACAGACACACAACGGACAGTTTAGAGTGTCCAGTTATCCTGAAACACATGTCTTTGGACTGTTGGAGGAAATCTGCAGACATAGAGAGAACATTCACACTCCACACAGACTGAGCTGAATTAAATCCTATACCTATACCGCACAGGCACCAGGGGTCACCTATGGGAATATGCTTTTATTTTTTTTAACATATCCCTGTACTGTGCTTTGTCTCTTATTGGATCATATTGTTATAAAAGATGAAAAAAATGTGCTTTGAAATTCCCAGAAAAAAAATTATTGAAACACAACAATGCTGTGACTTGGAACTCATTCGGTTTTGGTGTGACTCATAATAATCATAATAAATTTGAATGTATTTCCTTGACATTGTTGCAAATAAGAAAGCTCATTTCAGGATCTTAACAAAAGCCATGCACACCTCGACAGCGTCCTTTAAAACAAAGTTTACAGCGTCAGTTACGGGGCACAGAACTATTTTAATATCTATGTCATACAGAGTTGTGCGCATTGATGCATATTGTAGATGAAGTCAATTCAAAACATCTGTGTTTTCTGTGACAAGCAGAAATATATATTTTACCCAAACCAGTCTGGTTTGCATAGGATCTTGAAAATGACTTCTGCTCCTGGCAAATGACTTTATTTGAAGCTCTGGTTTACTTACCTCAGCCACCCTACAGAACTTGGTTTTGTTCGCTGGTGTAAAATGAACAGCTGCATCTTGTTTCTGGCAGGTTTCAGTACATATGAGTTATATGGGTTACATATGAGGTGGAACCACATGTAAATTTCAAAGGTTTATCCTGTTTGACACACATAAGCTGACCTGGTGTTGATGCTGATATAATTTTGTTATCTCTCTCTCTCTCTCTCTCTCTCTCTATATATATATATATATATATATATATCTCCCCAATTATTTAGCTATCCATTATGTTAGTATATTTAATCAGTTTTGTGTGAACAACTCTCGTGGGTAACTTTCAGTATGACTCCCACCCAAGAAAGACCTGGTTATGTTTAACTCATTCCTGAGCACTTGAGATGGGAGACAGATTTTAAGTCAAAAGTATTTGGGTGCCCTCAGGTCCACCGAATGATTTACTGCTTAGTGGGATGTCTGCAGAGACCATTTCCAGGTCTTAGGTTCCTCCTTCACCCCCTTGTACACAATACCTCTTCCTCCTACCTCCTGCCCCCCAGCTGCACAGCAGTGAAACCGAGAGAGGGAGCAAGACGCAGAAAGAGAAGGGAGAGAAGAAGAGAGAGCAAGAGGGAGGGAGAGAGAGGCAGAAAGTGAGAGGGGAGGGATGGAAAGAGAGGTAGAAAGAGAGAGGGAGAGAGGCAGAAAAAGAGGGAGGGAGGGAGAGAGGGAGAGGAAGGGAGGGATAGAAAGAGTGAGGGAGACTAAAGGAGAGAGGGAGGTAGAGAGGGAAGGAGAGTGGGGGAGAGAGAGGGATTGGGGGGGGAGTTAGAAGCCGGCAGAGTGAGCCAATTTGAAGGAAAAACAGCTCCGTGTTGGGCAGGCTGTGCTAAATTCCTTCCACAGTTTATCCATTCTGCTCTATTTTTCCATCAGTTTGTTTGCTCCTTTGGTTTTTGATGCCTTCAACCAAACAGTATAGATGTGTCTTTTCATCTCTTTCTGTTCAGCAATTTACCCCCAGTTGGACATATCAGTTTATGTGATATTGCTGTCATCCTGCTGTGTTTCACCAGTCCACAGAAAAAAAGGATGAAGTGGGTTTTTAATCTCTGCGTGTTTTGTTTTACTGTCACCGCCAAATATTTTCTCCTTCATTTGCTCCATTTTTCCATGGTCTGGCAAAACACAGCAGGATCACAACAAAATAAAACCATGCTGTGAAAGCGCATTTACCCCCTTCCCTGATTTCCCCTCTTATTGCATATTTGTCACCCTGAATGCTTTCAGATCTTTAGACAACATACAATATTAGACAAAGGGAGCCTGAGTAAACATTTTTTAATTATTGTTTCATTTTTTTAAGGAACAAAATTACCCACAACACCCAGTATGAAAAAGAAATGGCCCCTTAAACTTAACCACCTTCAGAGGCAACAATTACAACCAAGAGAGATGCTGTTCTTTGTAGAGATGCTTTAATTCACACATAGTATTATTATTATTATTATTATTATTATTATTGATGTTGTCATTAGTAGTAATAATGATGATAATGAAAACAATATTAACGACAACAGCACAAATAATAATAATAATAATAATAATGGACATATGTTTAATTACTTGTCCTGGTGAGGGTCACAGCAGTCTGGAGGCAAAAAAATTGATAAACTAAGTATCGTACAAATATTTCAGTACTAAGCTCTTGGTTATTTTTGGGTATTGAACATTCTAATGAACAGTGAGGGGAAACCTTTCTGTTTATGTATAAATAACAATAAACAGTAACAGCCACTTACACATTAAGGGTTTGTTTGCCAGAGAAAGATCAACCCCTAGACTGAGAAGAGTTTTCAGTGAAAGCAACTGACCTACAACGGCCTGGCTGAACCCCCTCCTCCTGGCTGAGTGACCGCTGATTCCAGGGCAGACTTTTGGCTGCTGCTGCTCTGGTCATAAAGACAATAAATCTCTTCCCTGATATAGTGGTTGAAGCTATGAGCTTGTAACTTGCCCCTGGACCACACCTAAAATGTGTAAACTGTTGAGCTATCATGGAATTATACAATATGAAGAGGCCCACAAGTGTTTTTTCAGAAAAAGAAAACTGATAGAGGTAGAGCCTGGAATCAAGTCCTGTCTCTGTGGATAAGGACATTATCTGAAGGCTGTCAGCTTGAGGCTCTGCTGTGACACTTTCAAACAAGCTGCAGTATCTGTGCTGTCACAGTACAAAAATCTGGTATTTAAAACATTCATGCTTTAAAAGTGGTGGCTAAGCAAAAAACTACTAATAAATAACACTCAAAACGGAATGTTCTAGAATGTCTTTGTCTTACTTCATTTCCAAAGTTAAATGGCAAAGGTGAAGGAATAATTGAATCAACACGCCCGTACACAGTCATCAGCGAAGGTGCTGTTCAGCACAGCATAGACAATAGCAGAATGTGAAACAGCTGTAACAAAACAACTTTTGGCACCATCAGACACATTTTTGGCTGAGTGCTACGAAGCACATTGCTCCTCCGATTACGCTTAATGTTCCCGGATGGCAGCTGACAGTTAACTTTGCAGAACTGGAGTGAGAGCTGATACACATCCAGCAGAGAAGTATGTAATAGACAAATGGCTTGCAGAATCTGATGCTACTGTCCAGTTTGTCTCGATCTGGGAAAAGAAAAGTAATAATTAAACTGCAATATGGGATTAACCTCCTCTGTCCTGCCTCTCATAACTGCACTGCTTTTTTGCAGCTGACAGCGGTGCTCAAGTAGTCCAGATATACTTCCAGTTGTTAATACACTTGGTACTCACCAGAGGGGAGTTCTGCCAACCTTGTTTGTCTTGATCTGGGGACACATTCCACCCTCCCAGGTGCTTTTCCTGCCATGGGTTGCCTAACAGCAATGCCCTTTTGGATGAACAGATGGACTCCTTTGTGTCACAGCCACGTGACACGGGCTCCACACAGAGTCTCCTTTCCAGCCAGAGCCACGGCTTTACTGTGGATTTTGAGGCCTCACATGTTTGTATGATGCTATATTGTAGTTTCATTGCGTCCGAAGAGTAATTTTTTACCACGATGAACCAGCTATTGCAGAAAAAGAGGGTGAGGAACCACTATGGCTGAAGTACAAGCACACAGCTCTCTTAGAGTTCAATGTGTGCAAACTGCCATCTCCATTGTAGTCAAAGCAGAACTGGGATAATTTTGGTTTTATTTATTCAGGCTCTGGCAAACTGCAATGTGTGCAGCCAGATCCGACTGAAGAGGGCAGCTGGAGAAAAGCTAATGCTCATAAAAAGTCTGATGTTTATTATTGACAGTTTCAGAACGAAAATTGGGATGAAGATAATCTTGGAAGCCTGGGTTAAAAAAAGATTCATTTTTGATTAGAAGATGATGAAATTTACATGTATGTGAGGAACCCTGAAACAGTTGCGCACAGGGTATGTGAAATTACATTTTAGGAAGTGCAGGGAACACACGCAATGAACACAGGATTGCTGTGGTCCTCGGAGACACCCTTACCAAGAAAGAAGAGTGACACCACTGACTCGGTACAACGCAGAATCCCAGTGTGCTGCCTCAGCGTTGCACTGTGGTTGAATAAACGTCACCCTAGGCTATTATTGAAAAATCTCATCTGCTATAATTGTAACCTCCCAGAACTTTCTATTTCAGAAACCAGACATGCTTTGACTTTCACCACATGTAGTTTGCCAAGTACAAAGACAATGGGGACACACAACACTACTTTTCAAGCTAGTAACACCCCCCTCCCCTGAAAAGCTTGAAACCAGTTAAATACCCGCTGTGTTATACTGTCTTCCATTACATGCAAGCCATGAATGCCTAGTAATACTGATTTTTACTGCGATTCCCTCACCTGTGAACAGAGGTGTTTCCAAAGTTTTAGCCTCTGGGGAGGATTTTTTCACACCACCTCTCCGAAAATTACACTGTAGAACAAACCACTGGCACCAGCAGACTGCTTCAAGGCAGCCCATCTCTAAAACATTCAGCAAACCCCCAACTTAGCAGTTCACAGACGTGCAGCAACAATACCTTAAGAGTCCTGTAATGCACTGCTGCACCATGTGTGTAAACAGGTGTCTCTGCGTTGTGGGGAGGTACAGGGGGACTGTAGGCCCTCTATATATTTGTGGCGTTTGGGAGCTTTGGCCGGTTTGTTGGCCTTTGCATTGGCCTGGCCAGCACAGTGCAGCTGTTACTGATCATCCCTAAAATTCCAGTTGCACAGATTTTTTTAAATTCTCCACAAACAACCATTTCTTTACCACCCCAAAACCCCTGCCGCTGAAATATATGGTGTGACAATGTATCTAACCCTGTTGACCCCTGCTAGATGTAAGCCCACAGGCAAGATGTTCTGCTGCAGAGAAAAACAAACCCAGCATCTACATTAGCTTTCTAGATGTGCGCTTGAGAAATGGACCACTTTAAAACACAGCACTAGGTCATTAATGCTATATATTGCATGAATGGAGCGTGAAAACTTTGCATGTGCAGCATAATATAAAATAGAAAAGGTTGTACCCTTAAATAATGGTGAATAAAAACAGAAATGGTAAAGTGTTGTGATAAATTGTTCAAAAAGGCTGAAGAGTGTTATTGCAAAATGGCAGTACAGGAGGTACTGCTGTTCAACGTATTAGTGCAAGAGGCAGCAAAATTACAAAAATACATCAATTCCATTTTACATCAGTATATATTCCAGAAGTACACATGTTCAGTCCTTGAAATGTACAATGATAGCAGTTTGACTCGTTCCTTGTAAAAAATTCAGGCAGATGTGAAACGCCGCTTCCAAATAAAAAGCCATTAAACAGCCCATTTTAAATAAAAGAGCATGTGATCCTGTGTAAGACTGGATTCTTTACTCTCAAAGAGAAGAATCTAATTTGACAAATTGCTGAGAGTAAAAACACTCTGCAGTGTCTTGGTAAAGACCCAGAGAGGCATGGAATGTATTACATTTTGTGCAGACATTTAAAATTGCATCGGCAACCACACCTAAGATAACTGCCTATCTGTTTGAAACTCGTGTAACGTTTAATGATGGTGGCATCCATGGTCCACTAGCACCTCCTCAGTACAACCTGCTAAGCTTACAAGAACAACCCAGAGTCAGTGTGGTTCCTGGCAAGGCCTCAGTCTTCTTTCCCAGCAAGTTCGTCTGTCTATCAAGAACTTTCTACTAAACTGCATACACTGGAGTCTGGGAGTAACAGTGAACTTGAGTTTATTCTTATCCCAACACAATGAAGCCATAACCTGATGCTGCAGATAACACCTGTCCAACATCCATGTAATAACTTCCAGAAGGGTGTCCAGACACTCCAAAACTGTTCTGGATTACTGTGTAAGTAAAATATACATATATAATACACATATATTACATTTCTTTGCTAAGTGTGTCAGAGTGAACAGCCGATGTTCCAAGACCTCATCAGAAAGAGAGTTTGGGTTGTGGTTTAGCAGCAAAATAGAAGGTGACAAGTCAAACTTCACAAAGAAGGTGTTTGGAATGGTTGAGTGAACTTCCTTCCAGTAATATCTTGTGTCTTGTCACAGCACCAGAATTGGTGCATCAAAGTGCCTGGAGGCCTTTTGCACTTAAAACACATCTTATGTGTCCCTGGAAACATCCTATGGAGCCTCACTGGAGAAGGTGGATTCTGGTAGATTGTTCAGAGTGAGGTTGAAGTTTTGCTCGTGGATGCCTAGGGAGGTGCTGCTGGGAAAACTTTTGCACATATAGTTGACCTTACGTGATCACTGAAAACACGTCAAGCTTGTGTTCCCATGTCTTCCTCAAAGCATCACAGGAGTTACTGCCAACACTTAATAAAACAGAATAATATGCAGAAATGAGGCCTTTGGAGTTGTTCACTACCAAGAGTTGCTTCTCTGTTCTGTCCAAAGTCCATTCTCTTTATCTGTGGCTGTAAAAAAATGACGCAGGTGAATATATTTAAAGAAGTACACACTGGGTGGGCCAAATTCCATTCTTAGATGTTTAAAGTTAACCATGTTTTGGTATAAAAATAATTGTGATATGTCCAGCAAACCTTCAGCCAACCACTTCCGGAGACCAACTTGACTAGTGTTTATGGGAAGGGCTGGGTTGAGAGCAGCAGAAGACCAAAGAGAAAGACCACATGGAATTCCCATGTATTTCTTAACATCCCTCCAAGCTGGGAGAGTGTTGAACATAACGAAGTTCTCGGCTCATCTCGGAATCTTGTGAAATTTTTGGATGAAAGGCAGGGCAATTTAACCTGAAACACGTGTCATTGGACTGCAGAAGGAAACTGAAGCTCCTGGAAGGAAAAAGCAGGACACTGGGAGGATGAGTGGACTCTACACAGACTGAACTGGACTGAAAACCACACCCAAACAGCCCAGGTGCTCCGAGGTGCCCTGATAGAACTTTGTTTGTTTATATTTTTATTTACAGCGCATTTCACTGTTTATTTCCTCTCACCAAAATATGGACAACTGGAAACTTTTTTGTTTTGTTTAAAGTTAGGTGTACTTTATAAAATATGTTTATATTGTGAACATTAGTGAACATGGACCAAAGTGAACCATTGTGGACCATATATGATGTTAACTGGACTGACTATATATAAAAGCCACAACACTGCAAGTAAGAAGAACTAATTGTAAGAATGAAAATCCAACCAAACTTTCAGGAATAAGCAGTATTTATCACTGGCTGGCTGCAGCTTAGAAGCGATGCTTCTGTGATCAGAACACTTCTTTGTCACCTCAGATATCACATCCAGATGTTGCAGGTATTAATATTAGGAATGAAACTCAAAAGGCAGATAAGATAAAACCTCTGGATATCTAAACTTTTCCTCTTTTTCCAGGTGATTCAGCTCACACTTCCCTGTGATCTGTTTCTGCAATCAGATGCAGATTTGTCCACTGCTTCTTCTGGAATAAAAGCAGCAGCTGCCTGGTGTTGGGCAGGACTCGTGTGAGTCAAGGCCTCTCTGCACTACTGCCCAAACCCATAAATGAACTTTTAATTATTTACTTTTCGTGTCGTTCTTTTCACCGACAATGTAGTCCTGAAACTTGTCAGAGCTGATACAACTGAAATGATTCTGCTCATGATCAGGATTTGACTTTTCTTTCAGTCTGTGTGAAACGCTGCCATAATTTGTCATCTCTTTAAAACTTTGTGAAACTAAAAATCCTGCTAGGAAGGCTAAGTTACATTTATATTGCATCCAAACAACACTGGGAACCCTAAGTTAATATCAGGTCTGTTCCCAGTCTGTTAACATTCTCTTCAAACATCACCTTGCCACTGTCTTACATCTATTATTGTTTTCTCTTCCAGGAGTTCATTTCATCCTTATGCAGTATAACTATACTCACAGCTTTTCCCAAGGTGACATAAACACTGTGAGTAAATCAGATAGTAAAACACGGGTCCGAATATTGAACATGTGGAAACCGGAGCGCCGCACCTGAAATCCACACTCAGGAAATCTGATTCGAACTGACGTCTCCTATTCAGGAAACCCTGAAATCGTCTCTTCTGACCTTTAATTTAAATAGCTAAAAATAAAATATCTATGCTCATAACAAATAATGTCTAAGTTAAAAAAGCGCATTACAGAATTCACATATTTCCTTCTTTGTCTCGGCTGTATATTGCATTGTATGTTCGACTGCAATAATTATTGTTTGTCATAAAAAATAAATTTGAAATTCGTTTTATGCGAATAGTCGCAGTAAATGCAGGTATTAAAGTGGACAGATTCATGCATTTAGTTTTCACCTGCAAATATGACAATGATGTATTTTGATAATGTCGCTAACGTCAGATATCTGGTTGTAACCTGGATCTCTTTCTGGTGTATAAAGTACAGAATACTGCTCAAAATTTGGTTTTTGACTTTTTAATTTTTAAAGTAGCAACATCTAACAAATAAAAATGCCCAGAAAGGCAGGCGATCTGGAGTTGAGGTCCACAGCTTCTGGACTCTGTGCGGTACCTGATCGTTTCTGAATGGTGCGACCAGCTTTGTTGTCCGAATAGAACCTTGAACTTGAACTGCTGCAGCTAAAATTCGCGTCTGATCTCCCAGCATCCGACTGGATCCAACAGCCGTGATTTGTTCGAGCTGGTAACTTCACTTCTTCAGCAACTGACGGAAGGATTTGTGACAATATGACCTGTTGCAGCTAATAGCTAAAATCTCATAACCCTCGTGGACGTGGATGTGATGGAATCCTGCTGTTCGTTATATATTTCATTTCCATTTGACTCTAAAGGGAAATGTTTTTTTTCATTTCGTTAAAAGTAAAAGAATTGATAATGTGCAAGTAGAGAGAAGGAAAAGGAGCAAGGAAATGCAAATTGTTTGATTATATGTGCATTTGTGCAGCTTTCTAATAACTTATAGCGAGGTTTCTAGTCAGATCCTATTTTATGAACGAAATAGCTGAAGGTGATTAATTTCGAACCACATTAAATGTGAATCACTGCAAAGCAAAGGTTCTATAGTCGAAAGGACATATAAACTGCTATATAAACTATATAACTATATAAACTTTCCTTGTCCTTCAACGTCTCCCTCCTTGTGCAGGATCTGGACAATCCTTAGTTAGACAAGTGAACTTTTCCATGGTTTTTCTCTGAAGAAAAAGCCAAGTTTAGGTGTAGAACAGCTACAGTAAATTTAAGTCAAATATAGGGGTTGTACTCGGAATTCTACAATCGCAGAAGCTAATTATATTCGTGTATTTTATTATTTTTGTAAATAAACATGTTGCAAACAACATAAAGTCGTCCCTTTACTATTTTTACTTTTTAATACTAAAATCTTTTAGAGTTGATTACAAAGATGAACACAGATTATGTCGTATTCTTAATAACATAACTTGGGTCGTTTAGGACATTTTTATTGTGTTATAATAGAAATAAATGGTGCTCGAGTTTAATTGTTGGATCAAATTAGATCAAACCTTCCACGTTATGAATCAAAGCAAATTTCTGCATGAAACCCGTCATGTAAAATATTACTTCCATCTGTAACCTCTTACAATTAGATTGCTGTACACTGATAAACGCGGGTATTTTAAAATGGACATATTTAGTTGAATACATTAGTTAATTCGATATCAAACTCAGATTTCTGCCATCTTTTAACATTCGCGCTACAAGGTTGTCGGAATTTTTGCATATTTCATGCTGTAAGCAATGCAGTGCAGTAACTAATGCCGTCAACATATGTATTGCAGCCATAAAGTTAGGAAAAACAGATGAATAATTTTGTCTGTTAATGAAAACGAGCATTTTTATTAGAACAGCGCTATATAGCGCAAGGTCCAATATTTCGCATTTCTCACTGTAATTTAACGTCTGTTCAACTAGTCATTGTGCAGAAAACAAAGCTAGAAAATCCTATTTGTGTATTTCCGCAAAAGTGTTTTAACGTATAAAACAAAAGAAAATACAACCTTGCATTAACATTTCAAGTAAATTTTACAGCATCATCAGAATCAGGATAAGAGTTGTATAACGTTCAGTATCTTATTAGTGATGTTATTACATTTGACATTTTTCTACAGCTTTAAATTAACTCAAGGCCAATATGAAAACTGCCTCTTTCAAAGTAACAAAAATCATTGTGATTTTGGATCATTAGAAACTAAATCCAAAAGGTGGTTATTAAAGTGAAAGGATATCAGATGTTCCGTGGATGGACAGTTCGAAACATTTTTCTGTTTCTTTAGAAGACCACACACAAAATGGATATTCTAGCATCACAGCTGAGAACTAAGACAGATGGAGAAAATTCCCCTTAAGTGTAAAAAATCAGTAATGAAAAATCGAAGGTAATGCATGTTCTAAGCAAGAATTTGCATGAACGTCAATTAATACCATTAGATTAAATATTAATCAAAATTACCTATTTTATTTCTTAGTTTATTTATTTAAATTTCACTTTTTCGGATATACATTTTAAGCAGTAATGAATCTGTTTGAATAACAGGCATCTGCTAAGAGACCTTCAGTTATCTGCCCATAGTTTACCGATTACCAACCGACTTGTTTAACTTTTACTGTAAAATAAACGTTTGTCCGCAATGATCATTTTCCTAAAGAGAAACACGCACTGTGGGCTCCCTTGTTCGAAAGGTGTAAACTCTTAAATATTTTTTCTTTGCATTTTCCATAACATTTCCAGTAGCACTTTTCTGTATTAAAGCCACTTTCTATTATTTTATTGTGATACAGGTAGAAATATGTGCAAGTTGGTTTAAAAATGGGTAAAAAAGTGATCAGAGTAATAAGTTTTGGACAAAGAATGAAAACCAAAGAAAGCTGCTGAAGAACAGAATGATATTTTCATCGATTATATAGAAAAGAGCCGTGTTATGTGAGATGCAGCGGTTAGAAATGTTTTACCGTGTTTACCATAGGCGCCAGTACGCGGCGGCGCGCGCACGAGGGTGCGGGCGTTTTCTTCCGTCCTCTGGCTTCGAACAGCGAATAAAGATGTAATTAGAATGAGACTAGAACATAAGATTCATGATGCAAGCCACTTTTTCGCGTATGGGAAATATTTTTGTCCAGGTAATTTATTACGTAGGAAAAATTTGACTGAATTACGTCATGTTTCCAGAATTTGCAGCTTACCTCGTTGAGCACCGCGGCGGCCAGGAGAACATCTCGGGAAACAGAGGGCGTGGGGTGAGGAGCAGCCAGCACGGGGCACCAGGCCGCTAGAAGACAGTCGCTTAGACTCCCAAGTTCACTAGAAACACGCGTCGCCTGGATGGAGTCTGAGGAAAGACTGTAGAAGACGCAGAGACAGAGCAGGATTCGAACCTATATCCGAACCCGGGGTCCAGGAGGGGTAAAGCGAGAGCGCTGCCAGTGAACACCGCATTAACACGTTATTATAGAGCTCCCCCTGTCCAACCAGCACTGGGCACAATCGTTAAATGTTTATTTGTTCTTTTTTGCACGTTGTTTTTACAGTTTGTCCTCTAAACAAAGATGTATAACTGACTGCAGATTACAAGCATCTGGGTACCGTGACACTGCTGGACAACATTGTTCAGCTCTGGACCACTTCTATCCAACCTAGACTCGTTTGCTTGTTTTATTAATGAAAAAACTAGTGTCTAAAACAGCCTGACTGCTCAGCCGTATATATCCTGTTATTTTATTACCAGTTCCCCCCAACCATCTTCACCCTACTCAGTCAGAACCATTTAAACAATTAAAACTTCCCTGTTTTCTTATGGGTAAGAATATAGTCAATTTTTTCACAAACCTCTCACTTTTTTCTTCAACACTATTTCTTTTAGCAGAATTTTGTAAATGATCCTGGCATTTTTGCTCTTACTGGCTAAAGTGGATTTTGTTTACGGGCCACAGGTGCGGTTCTCTCCCTGTCTCATCCTCCCAGAAATCAACACCAAATCTAAAGGAAAGCTGCTTCTGGGAATTAAAAGACATGAATGGACTGACAGTAAAACAACTTATTTAGGAAAGACTAGATACAATTTAAATGGTTTAAATAGTGGTTTAATCTTTATGTATCTAAAAACTTGCAGATTATATGGAAATAAAGGGAAGTCCAGTTTAGTAATAAATATCATTTTTCGGTCTCCAGTTAGGATAAAAAGGCCTTTCATCTTAATTACATGCCTTTTAAAAAAAAACCTTTAGAAATGTTTAAACAAAATATATATTATAAATAAATAAATAATGAATTAAATGCAGTGAGATCTGGAGATCTTGTAAGATTTCTTCAAGGATGTTTTTAATAATAATAAAAATAATTCTTTATATTAATGGTCTACGGGCTTGGAACCACTTCTGATCCTGACCAGGGTAAATAGCACATGGCACACAGTTGATGTACACGGATCCAACACTCCAGTCACCAAGTCACCCTCCCTGGGGTGTTTATGTGTGTGTATGTGTGTGTGAAGTGGCCTATTTGTGTTCATCTTGACAAATTAGCTGGGAACTAGGGTGGAGGGACACATCACTAATGTATGTAGCTCAGCTGACAGAGTTGAGCTTTTTACATATATAGATGGATAGATGGGTATATGAAGTTAGTGCAAAGCCCTATTATATGTTATGAATGATAGATTTATCTCTATGTGCTTAAAATAGTATTCAAAAAGTTCATATCTCCCCCAAATATAAAGCCTACATAGTAAATAATATTCAGGAATAGTTCCTTGTCAGTTTTTTTGCTAAATGTTTTTGTAAAATTTGAAAAACAGCAGCTCCTAAATGCTGGGATTGTGGAAACAAAGTTAAAACCATAAATAGGATGTAAGCAAAATATATGACAGCATCCAAACACATTTACTGCAA
Organism: Arapaima gigas; assembly: GCA_900497675.1. NCBI lineage: Eukaryota > Metazoa > Chordata > Actinopteri > Osteoglossiformes > Osteoglossidae > Arapaima > Arapaima gigas. Next base: position 584,022 of record UFQX01005247.1, on the reverse strand, counting down.
ATGTTGTTAAAAATGTTAAAATTCTTCATGCAATATGTGTGTAAAATTCTACTAAACCTAAATAACAAAAAAACTGTCATTATCTGAGACATTTCATTTGAAATGCAAATGTAGCTCATTTTTGCAAGAATAGACTCTGTTCATCAGTAATGTGTCTGAGAAATAAAGTATATCAATCAGCTGGGGTTCATTCATTAAAAAAAACAAGAGGGAATATAAATTAATTGTTTTTACGAAGGATTCAGTTGGAACATATGGTGAAAAACAAAGTGAATCAGAACATGTGGCATATATTTAATTGCATGGATCCAACACTCCACTCATTTCTTGGAATGATGTCCTTGGCTGCATTTTAAAAGGTCAAAGGTTACTGCCAAGACCTAGACTAAGAAAAATCCCGACATGAATGCTCCTTTCATAGCTGTAAGTATGCATTTTGGCTGGAGTTGGTCCTTTTGATGTATAATAGGTTAAGTGAAACATGGTAATGAGGCTCAAACTTGCATGGTAATTAAATGGGTCTGGACACCTTTGTTGCTGTCTGGACAGAGACGGAGAACCTTAACTTGAACTTGGACTTCCAACGCCACAGGTCTGTACCAATGGAGACGATCTCTCATTTCACATCACACTCTAAACTGCCTGCAGAAGTTGGATTTTGCTGATTTAAATGGGGAAATGACGCCTCTGGAGTTCTGTATTTCTTAAGGAGGCATTTTGATGTGGATGAATGGGCCTTTTCAGCAGTGTGACACAGAGAAAATGCAGCTTCTTGTAATAATGCACTTTAAATGTGAATGGAAACTATTTTCTAGGCTTCTTTGGTTTCTTCTGTTGATGAGGTTTTGTAAAAGCTGGATACAGTTTTTGATGGGAGGTAAAATGGCTGCACTGTTTCCTAAGATTTATAATCAGTCTTCGTACCTTTAGTGTAGAACTTATTTTCAGGTGTGTGTGTGTGTGTGTGTAGAAATGTTTCAGTTCACTTAATCCTGTGATGCACATGTTTAAAATGATTGTAAGGTGAATTAGTACCAGTCTTAATTTGCTCAATATTTGTGCTGGATTTGCATAAATGGACGCAGAGTAACTTGGCTGCTGACTTTATATTTTTCTGATTATTTGTCAAAGTGTGTTTCTTTTGTACAAAATGGGTCTTCATTGTACTGAATTGCAAACCCTGACCTGCTTATATTAAGCTTAGTTCTTTATTTAAAGACAACAGGGACACTTGATCCAAAAATAGTTCCCTTTCCTAAAACTTAAAAACAAACTATTCTAAATTTACCACATTATAATGATCAATTACTGTGTAACCTCAAAAATTTGGTCTTTAAGCAAAATGTTAATTTCACTGTTAATTAAAAGACACATGAAGACACAAAAAAATTACTTTTATTAAGGAAAATATGTTTACACGTTGTTTACAATATGCTTAATGATATTTCTATAACCCCTACAACTTAAAATGCAAGTTTAATAGCAACTAAGTGTTCAAAAGCAATTTCACACTCCAAAATGTTTCATTCCATTAAAACAGACTGTATAATCACATACCGAAGCTAAACAAATATATTTAAACCTTTAAATATATTCTTATTTAAATATATTAATACATTTAAAGCTTCAGACAATAAAAGCTTTATGTGTAGGTTTGTTGGCAATGTTTTAATGTAAATGTAAATACTGTAACCGCCATCTTAGATGGTTTTTTAATTTAAATATTACTTTTTGCATGTAAGAATTTTTGGATGAAAAATCTCTAAATTGTGTTTTTAACGCAGTTTTGACTATACAATTTTGAGCCCTTCTTCAACATCACATTCCAGTTTGTTGATGAAATATTTAAAAATTTACAGGGAAAAAAAAACCATTAAAGGTCACTTTAATATCTGTGTGTCGAAATAATAAAAAATGAATTAAATTCCACTCTGCTGTGACTCGTAGTTGCTAAGACTTGACCAAGTGGGAGATGATAACCCACAGACTGCAAATACTGCTAATGTCGCCTGAATTATATATACAACCTTAAGTGAAGTGCAGTTTTTAATTATTACGTTTGAAGGGTAATTGATTTAGATGCATATCATTTTTTAAAAGCTCCTGACTTTTTAATTTTTGCGGTTTTAAATGACCTTTTCATGAGTCAGTGGAGAATTATATTCACAGGGACAAGGAAAGAGTCACAAAGATTTCGGTATGCTGAAATAAATGTGAAGCAAGGATGTGATGCAATAACATTTTTAACAAAGAAAATAGTTTAAATAGCTTGCAAATCTATTTTTATATATGCGTGTTGTTTAACGGACGAATATTTAGCTTTGTGCAGAGTTTTTTATACCTATTTTTCTGATTTGAAATATACTTGAGACACAATGTAGGCATAATGATCTGTTTTATAATGTAAAAGAGGGCTATAATTTGATTATATTGGCTTTTTCAAAAGATTAACTTTAATACATATCAACCAGTTGGTCTTTATCTTTACACGTGCACGCGCGTGTGGTGGCGCAGTTATTTATTTATTGTCTTCAGTGGTCCTCTATTTGTTTGCTAAATTTCTTTTAATTTACAGATTCTGGCAAAGCTGCTGATAGTATGGATTTCTACTGGGTTTTATTCTTTAACTGGATTATTTGACCTGATGTGCCACAGTGATATCACAAAATAGGTCATTTTATTTAGAACCGGGCGATCTGTGCTTGTTGTTCAGTGTGCAATTCAACGTTAGAATTAGAAAGAAAAGGCTTTAACTGCTGGACTTATTTGAGCCCTTGGTCCAAAACACATGTCAAAGGGCACTGAAATCCCACGGATCTCGGTTACGAGGCGGACAGAGTGGCACCCAGCGCACCCAGTTTGACGCCGAGAGGGACGCGCAGAATTGGGGGCGTAAGAGGAGGTGCAGAGGGCGCAGTACTGTTACTGCAGCATTAACGCTGTCAGGTACAAACAAACACGCGTTTTACTCTTGCAGACCTGACGGGATTCTGTTTTCATATGAAGAAGTCGACATAGTGCAAAATATCCTGATTTTTTTTTTTACATTTTCGCCGGTCTCCAGACTTCTCTATAAAATACGACAGAAAACGACAATTCCTCTTCTGACGTGCCTGCAAACCTGTAATTTGGATCAAGTCTTAAGATGCAAAAAAACGTTCAAATAAATATATAGTTTATGCATATGGTTGAATCTTAAAGCAAACACATATTCAGACCTTTTATTACACTAAGTATTTTCTTGGTATGAATCTTCACGGTTAGACGCATTTAAAGGTCAATGAAATAGCAAGGAAATTTTTCGTGTATGTTTTTACTCTGTATAAGTAACAGGAGTCCTGGGGTTTTGTGTAATTTAATAAGACTATCCTGAAAATTATGGTCTCGTACCTGAAGTGAAATTAATTGCGCAAATTGTGCAGAATCCAAAAATCCAAAGGGACAATGAAAACAATGCATATCCTGTTATTTACTTCACATTTGATCTAGAGTTTAGCAATATATAAGAATTTTGAATAACGTATATTAATATTAACGTTTATATTTTGATAACAAAGGAATTGTCTTCACGCCATTTCAGACAAAGGTGCTCCAGAAACGTCCCTGTCACTCCACAGGTCACCGCGTCGGTCTCACCGTGAGATCAACCGCAAAACAAGTTATGATACTTCCTACAAATTAAGTCGTGGAATTTAAGATACAAAGGCTGTGTCATATCATAAAACGCATGCCTATCTTTTAATGAACGACTGTAAAATACAATTATGCCCACGTTTCTCCATAAAGCCAACAAATTACGCGGTGAGGTTTGGAATTCTGCCAATAGGAATAATAATAGGAAATATGTTTCGGTTTAATATTCAAAATCGCTCAGGTGTTAGAGTTAGATTAAGTTGCCATTACTATTATTGACAGCGATACCTCAAATTTCTATTTGACTGAGAAATACACAAACACTGAAAAAATTGCAGCAGTAAGTAGTGAAGAAACAACATTTGTTTCATGCCGCTCTTTCGCGATCCCGGCAGTAATCCGCCACGCAGAATCTGAGTCATTTGTAGTAATAGAAACTATTGGATTATAAACCTAAACGACTGGTATCACGTTCGGTCACTGTTTTGCCCTGATAAGGCTCCGTGTGACTCTTGGAGGGATTAATTTTATAGGAGCTGAATCTGTGTACGAAACGCATTGAAACGAATGACGAATGAAGGTCGACGAGCTTCTCGGTTTAATCTATGATTAAATATTTTATCCTGATTTAAGAACTGGCTCTATTTTTGTTAGTCTTTAAAGGCTCCGTTTTCTTGATAACTGGGTTTAGATTGTATATTTCGAATGGACATTCTGTGGCAGAGATAGAGAAAACAATTTAATATGCAGTTTTCAGACACAAGCTGGCATTTGGTGTGCGGAGGATGTTTTATGCGGGAAAAGAAAAAGTGCGACAGCGTTACGACTCTATTTGCCTCCACAGCGCGCAGCTGATCGTGATCGTCCAGGAATATACTGGAGGTTATTTTGATTAAATAAAAAACACCCAAGCTGAGTAACAAATCGAGCATCATTTATTTAAATGAATGAAATATAAGCAACATCTATAAACGGTGTTAGATTTTTCTTTTTAAGGGGCTCTAAACATCATCGTGTGCTGTGCAGCTACAATGTTCTACACTTTCTTTGCCTTTTTTGGTTAAGAGGAAAATGACAGTTTAAAGAAATCGGTCAGCTTTGAACGCTCTGCCAACATATTCGGAAGTTTTTTGGTCGCAGTACTTGGAAGATCCTTAATTGCCGCAGTTAACATGTGAACTCGACAGAAGGCTGTGAAGTTCATTCTTGTCCTGTCTAGACTTTAGTAACGACCCTGTTTGTCTGTTTTTACCTTGACCTTGGACTTCCTTAACTTTGCAGCTTGCGAAAAAGAACTGTCAATATTTGTCAACTAGCTGAGCCACTGCTGCTCCACAACATCAAAGCTGGTCCTCAGGAGGGTTGTGGACGGGTTTAGCCCGGTTTCTCCACGGTTTTATCTAAAACAAAGACACGAAGCCTTCGCAATTATTCCATCTTTGGGCTCCGCTATCACTTGTAATAACTTTAGAGTCTGAACAGAATTCAAATTAAGTAAAATTCCTTGACAATTATTTTTAATAATTAGGATTTGTTACTTTGCAGTTACATTATTCTTAAGTAAATTAAAGTAACATTTAAGATTATGCAGAACACCGATTGTGGAATTAATTATAGTTAATCTGTTACAGTTACTAATGTTGTTAGAAAAAACGTCACTGCAGTGCATAATTTCAGCTAAAAACTCCAGTTATATGTACCACAAGCTCCCGACACTCAAAATAGCTCCACTAAATATCTGCCCCACAATAAGCTGTAAATGAGTAATATACTAGTGTAATCTGTGTAATTTGCTCGACAGAATGTAGTAAAATATAGTAAAACTGAATATACTAAAATATTAACTACCAGAAATCAGAACGTTCTGAACGCTCTTTGGCTAAAAACCGTTATTTGGTCAGTAGGAAGAAAATTTCTCGCGAAGCTGTTTCTTTTAAAACTGTGCTTAACAGTATAAAAGTGAAATTAATAAACAAGCAGCAATGTGATACTGCCCAATAGTACTGCTACAGCTGAGGATTATGCTAAGCTATTTGCTAAAATAAAATAAATCAACATAGTGATCAACAGCAACCGCAAACATTCATCTGAGAAGGACGGCGGGAACATTTTAATTTTTAATTTTAATTTTGCATTCAGCCTCAACCGATTCTGCTGTACTGAGTATTACGATCAAGGACTTAAATTTCCTGAAATCTGAGGGCTTGTCCTTAAAAGTTTGACACTTTCTTAATATATATTTGCTAAATGTTCGCTCTTTCCCTGACATCAATAAATACGCATCTTAGCAAAGCATAAGAATGTTACCGACAGGACGGATATGAACGGAGGCTACAATATATTATGCACTTATATTCAAAGTTTGGTTTTAAATTATTAGACAAAACACTATAATTTTTTCATGCAGATTTGTCATTCCTACGGTTAGTTTCTTGGTTTGCTTGTTGTCAGCTCCTGGAACTTTTTACAGTTCTAAATCCTTGCAGAATGTGCAAAGACGTAAAATGAGGTCTGTTAGCTTAAACAACTGGTAAATACAAACATAAAAAAAAAAGTTTTACAATCTCGGCCAGACTGGCGGACATGTTTCACGCGCAGACCAGGAGCAGGTCTTTACCCGCTCCGGTGAAGATGTTAGATTTTAGGTTTAATGTGGCAAATATAGAAATGTGCTGTACTGTAAATGGAAATGGAGAAGTACGAGCCTGAGGCGTGTTGAAGGGATGACGCTGCAACCCCCCTCCTCCAAACCCCCAGAGCGCCTTCTTTTCCATCTCCTGTCACGTGGCACAGAACTAGGATCTCACTGAAGGAGCGAGCGTCGGGATCCTCTGCTGCGCATGCGTCGACGTAAGAAATGTGTTTGGAAATGAAGTGTCTGTCGTGGAGTAGTCGACTTTTAAAAAGCATCGACAGCCCGTGATATGTCGACTTCGCTGGTCCTGCATCCACGCTGGGCGGACACCTTGATGTACGTGTATGAAAAAAGTCCGAATGAAAATCAGAATAAAAGCCAAGCCATGGAGGGATTGAGTGGGAATTACCCCGCTTCCCACTGCAGGGATCTGATCTCACACCCAGCGCTCGGGCGGCATCCTGGCACCATTGCGCCTCACCAAGGACCTGTTTACCCGGATATATCCTCGGCAGACGCTGGACGACAGTGCCCCGCTCCGCAAACTTCGACAAGCGCCACGCTGGGATATGGCTACCCTTTCGGAAGCCCGTATTACGGGTGCAGGTTGTCGCACTCGCACAACATGAACTTGCAGCAGAAGCCCTGTTCTTATCACGCGAGTGACAAATACGCGGAGCCCAGCAGCGCGCTGCCCACGGAAGAACTGTCCAACAGAGCCAAAGAATTCGCATTTTACCCCAGTTTTGCCAGCTCTTATCAAACTGTCCCGGGTTATTTGGACATGTCAGTGGTGCCCAGTATCAGTGCGCACCCGGAGCCTCGGCACGAAGCACTGATACCAGTGGACGGCTACCAGCACTGGGCACTTTCTAATGGCTGGGAAGGGCAGGTGTACTGTTCCAAAGAGCAAAGTCAGCCCACTCATCTGTGGAAGACCCCGTTCACAGGTACGGCGCACATACTCATTCACTGCATTCCCTTCTCCCTCCATATTTACAAACACTCCCCGGTTCTCCAGCAGCAGCCAAAAAACCGCCTTGCAAACGGAACGCTACGCATTCATTGCTTTATTTACACCTATTACTAGTTTCTGCTTTACTCTCCATTGTCGTTACTACCTCCTGCACCTGTGATTATGCAGCAGTATTGCTGCTGTGGTGCCAAAGGCGATTTTTATATAAATTTCAAATCTGTTTTAATTTACATTGGTTATCCCACGTTTGTCATGTAGGATTTGTTTGGGATCTGATCCCATTCTGGTTTTAGGAATAGTTTTGTTTGTTTTGCACAAGATTTCTTCTCTGGCGATCGTTATCATTTGAAGATTGCACGTAGAAGTGAAAATCAATAACTTTTGTGGTTTCTGGAGACGTCTCCTAAGATGAACTTTGAATCCTTAGATTAAACAAAGTAAGAGAATCAAAATGGCAATTCGTGAGTGTTCCTGCATTTACACGGGGACAAAGGCCGGTTCTCAGTGACTTCACCTGTTTCATGCAGGTACCTCATGTCTAGAGCCCCATTTGGGGATTAGAGTTGTTTTCAGACAGACAGAGAATTCAGTACGTTTCTTTACACCTTTAACTACTTACAGCTTTCCTTTTTCGAAAGAAATGTTGATATAATTGCAATATTTCCTGGAAGACTGGTATATATTTACCTCTATCTTGCTATCTGCTGGTTTATTGAATGTGCATTTTTATGAAAGACTTTTCCAGAGTAATCCATTCTCTATACTGGCACCACCCAGGGGAAAACGAACACACACACACACACACACACACGCACACACACACACTCCTACACATAATCACATATCTGCCTCTCTATGGCCTCCTCGCTTACTGTTACCATACCTACGAAATGAATCGTATCTTTTAAGATTGTGATGCTGATTCCTGCAAACATCTTTCACTGGAATCTCTTCATGAAGCTTTTAACACTTAGTTTTTGACCGCTTTAGTAAGGCTGTAACAGATTACTGTCGTGTTATTAAATCCACATGAAAATTAATACCAGCAATCAGCATAAAATAAAACGTTGACGGCGAAAATACTGTTATTCCAACTTGGCTACATTTTCTGTGAAGCTGCCTGTATGGCTAAACATTTTTCTTTTCGTCCACACATTTTTACTGCAGTTTTAGGTCAAAACTGGCCATGAAGAGTGCGCGATGTGTTTGTTCTGTGTACAGCAGGATCTTTCCATGGAAAAAAAAAACAATTTCTTGTGTGAATAGCGATTATACATTTTTCCAGTGTCCATTTATTGCCTTTTGTGATTTATTTTGTGATTTTAGACGACAAAAAGTTTTTTTTTAATCTGAATTGAACTATTTCTTCTCCTTCTGCAGATGTGGTTCCCTTACAGCCCGAAGTGAGCAGTTATCGCCGAGGCCGGAAGAAGCGCGTTCCATACACCAAGATCCAGCTCAAGGAGCTGGAAAAAGAATATTCCGCAAGCAAGTTTATCACCAAAGACAAAAGACGGCGCATCTCAGCCACAACCAACCTTTCCGAGCGCCAAGTCACCATTTGGTTTCAGAACCGCCGGGTGAAAGAGAAGAAATTTTTGTGTAAATCTAAAAGCAATGCCCACGTGCACAGCACTTGATCCCTGTGTTTCTTCTCAAACTTTATACAAACTCAACACATGGAAACTGAAACAAATAGCTCTCATCAGAAATCACTTCTGAGATGGAACCAAGATTTTATTTCAGAATGAAGTACACCCCCACCCTCGCCCCTCCCCACGCATTTTTTTTTTTTTTGCTGATGTTTGAGAATCGAATTAAGCAGAAACTGAAAGTCTATGAACTGTATTACTTCTTTCTTTCAGATACGCTTATAAAACAGACACTTAACGGCCTTTTGGAAATGATTCTTCATCCAGACAATAATCATCTACAAATCGTGCTGCAGTGAAGAATCCAAGATTCCGAAAGCTTATGTTTCATTGATATTCTGATTTTCTCATTTTAGTGCCTAAGGTGATCGGAGGGCTGCTAATATTGTACAGTACGATGCATTTATTATTTAATATTCTCTGGTCTGACTGCGATTGTAAAGTCGAATGTTTTATGAATTTCGCATTTTTTAATGAAGGGTACGTCTTTGCCATGCAACTGGAATGACTATAATCGATTAAAAAGTATTACACATTAATACACAACTGTTCCCCTCGTTTCGTTTATGATAATGGAAGGTAGAGCTTGATGCATTTGAGCCGTACACTTGCCTTGTAAGCAAAACCGTCTTTTTTCTGTGCAGTATGTGAACCGTGATGTGGTGGTTAGTGTATTCGTGAGCAATGTGTTTTATAAATAATAATGGTAAAATAAAAGGATGCATATATATTGCCAGGTTTCATATTTCCGAACGCATAGTATGTTAAACAAATTGTTAATGCCTATTTGCATTTACCTTGTTAAGTGAATTTTTACAGCAACATTGTTAAAACTAAAATTACAAGTACATTAAAGTCTGGTATCACTGAAACTGCCAGATATAAATTATGTCTGAACAGCGACTGAAATGCATGAATTATAAAATGCTGCCCTATGTATCCTGCATCTGTTTGCATTTCATTTGCACATTTTACATCCAGGTGCGTCAAATCGTACACTACAGAACTGGCCATTTTTTCAGGATGAAGAAAGATGAAGTGAGTACTACTGCGTATTTGTATAAAAAGCCTCGTCATTCCAATCAAACATTTTGTCGAAAACCAGTCTGGGATGTAGGAATCTATCGCTGACAAGTGCAAGAAAAGCGGTCTTTGTGCAGCATGTTATTTAGCTAAATGATTTTTAAAACATCTACATCTGAATTAGTTCATGTCAATTATTTTTTTCAGCCTGTATTATTATTTCTATTCATTATGTCTTTTTTTCATGATTTCGACCATTTTATATAATCTGGCATGTACGTATATTATTATTTACCTGTAAGTGAGCCCCAACATTTCATATATGCATTTAATCATTTCATAATGGAATTCTTTTGCCTCATTTCCACCTGTCAAATTCCCAGCTTCTTCATAATTATTTATTCTTAGTTGAACGCTTAAATCGATCAGACTGTGTGTCTTAAGTGTCACATGAAAATGCCTCAGTAAGACTCATCGAACCAGGTACTGCCTTATATTTAATGTTATAAAAGTCTAAGACAATGGACGATTCAATATTTTAACGGCCTTGGACGCGTACAAAGGTTACGTGATTGTTTTTCCCCAGACAACAAAATGGGATATTTCAGTTACGTATGCACAGTATTATAAATTAAAATCTGAATAATAAAAAGTAACAAAATGGTTTTGTTTATAATTCCAAACAACACTATTCGGAAATTTGGGGAAACACAAACAATCATTGAAATAAGTGTCGGCCTGTAGGTATACTGAGCTTTACATCGTCCACTCCACTCCTTCTGTGCCTTACAAGCAACATTTTTTTAAAAATTATTTGAGAGAAAGCTATTTTTTTACAGTATGTGCTAATGTTGACTCATTCTTAAACATTTTGATTTGTGGAACTATATTATCTCAAAACCGTAGTTGCGGAACAACGTTCCCTGTAGGCAGTGCAGCTCTGCGGACCTTTGCTTTGTTTACGCTTGTTGCACATTTAACAGGGTCCGTTGCTCTGGGTGTCTAAGTGAAATAACGTGGATATGATTGTAATAAAGAGCCAATTTTCGGCCAGGCCGTTCTGTTTCGCCCTGTGATGAGTCATATACCTCTAACTGTACCTCGCATTTCGAAATTCACACTGGAGTGATAAATCCGGCCTTCCAGAAGGATCTGGTGGAGAGCCCGTGAAAAAGAAGACTGACGAGAACAATCGCATATGTCTAAAACACACCTTTTTTGTTAGCCTCGGGCAAAAAAAGTTTTAAAAACGAACATTTTATGTTATATTCTTTATCATTTATACCATACAAAACTAAAAACGCGATAAGTTTTCTAAATGGCTTCCATTAATTTTTTTTTCAAGAATCATTCTTCAGCTGACTAGACTTTTTCCGGATCGTCGCTACCATAGTGCACACATATGAAATGAACTTTCTAATACATTCATCTCTGCTTTAAAGGGGACCAGGAGACACTCTGAGGGGTAAAATTTTAATTTATGTTTACTTATTGCTTCTTCAGGTGGCGGCAGGTACCCACGTTTCCCCGCTCCTTGGCTTTGGAACTTGCCCTCACTTGGGCGAGTATATATATAAACAAGTGTTATACATTTTGGAGGAAAGGTTCCAGTAAATGTCGCAATACATGTTTGCGTATCATCCTGTAATTTTACCGAATATTCAAAAAGTTTTGAATTAATTTCCAATCCATTTGTCCTAGAAGCCTGGATCAGCGGTGAGTGGGGGGGGGGGCACTGAGTGAGTACCTTATGAACATATTCGTTGCTGCAAATGAAGATCTGCTCGGTGTGGTCAAACCCCCACAGGTGTATCAGCGTTCCATCACTTTTTCATCACTCAGGTCAATATTCAGACGTGGAGACCAAAGGGTTCCTCTCGCACAAATGCGGGTTTTTGTAAGTTTTGCTGGCGTGACGACGTCGCTACCCTTGACCATGACTATGCAGCAACTTTGACCTTGACACCACAACAGCCGGCGCACAGTAAACAAGGGAAGGGTGGACTTGTGCCTCTGCGCTGCTGGGGGTGGGACTCACGCAGATCGCGTCCTTGAGAAAGAAAGGCGACGAAGTGCAGTTTTTATGTCTTCTCAAGTCATCTAATGTGCCGTTACAGGAAAAATAGGTGGATGCGCTGTGAGTTTAACTATGAGACAAACATTCCAGTTCCAACATTCATAGTATTAATGAGCCCTTCCACTTCCGATGTTATTTCTTCTTTCTCTTTTGCCTTTGTTTGCATTGTAGTTCCCCCATTCCTGCTTTAAGCAGCCAGTTAAATCACCCAGTTGCGTTCTAAAAACCACGATTGTGACAGCAGACCAGCGTGATCTTAGCCTGAGTTCCGCTTTAATGTCACCAGATTTAAGCTTTAACCAACTTATTAAACTGCTTCTGCAGGTTTGTTCAATGAAATGCGCGATCACCACCAGCCTAAGAGGCCGTTCTGAAGGTAAGTCAGTTTGTAATACCATGTGTGTTAAGGATAGTTGCTTGACTATGATTTCTTCTAATGGTTTCTATCTATATTTAGAGGCTACATTTGTACATATATATCGTTTCTGTCTATATACACGAACACTGTATGGACATATGCGGAAGATAGAGATATGTATAAGAAAAGATATATAAGAAAATACATGTAAAAATGCGTAATAATTAATTGGTCATGATGAAACCTAAAGTGGGAAGAAATGACACGATTAAATGAAAACTAGGCTCAAAGCCAAAGTGCGGTAATTTTCTGATGACCTACAACCTTGGTAAGAATGCAGATTTGCATATTAATCGCGATAGGCAATATATACCTGTCAGCCTGCGATTTGCCACAAAAGATATAAGAAACCTTGGCTCACTGAACATGAAATAATATATGTAAGACTAGCTAAAAAAATTATTCCGATTATTTTCGGTATAATAACGTTGCGGCAGTGAAGTATATCGTTAAATTGTGCGCAGATTTCGGCTGAAGTACATTTTTCTTTAAGGTATAATTAATCGTTTTGACGGACTTATCAAACATTGAAAAGGACCGATTTATGACGCCTTTTCTTGGTGCGCTTTTGTTTTACCAAAAATATGTTTTGAGTAATGTATGAACGAGTAATACTTTGATTTTAAAAAACAGTATTTTATTTAATTAAAAGGAATTTGTTATTTCAAAAACGTGCTTATTTAATCAGACGCCATACGTGAATAATAATTAGGAAAATGTTTGAATACAAATGCACAAAATGTTCAATACGTGCCAAATGTTACTATTCTAATTTCTGTCACTTTTTCAATTAAATTTTAATCTGAGATACAATCCTTTCTGCAGCATATGTCTGAATCAATGTGTTTCATTCTGTATGTCTTAAACGACAGTTGGTACGTAAAATCATTTGCTTTGTTTTGTTAAAACGCACACAAAGATTTTAAAATGAACACACAAATGTCCAAAATCTCTTTTGATGCATAATTGTCTACTCAGCATAACATTAGTAGTCTGACCATAGTTTTATTTGTTATTTTTTAAAAATAAATGATTATTTTTAGTTTGAACTGGTCCAGCTTTCTGTGAACCGGTATGAAGACGGGCCCCATGTTGAGGATCGTTGGCAATGTAGGGTTAACCAGGCGACAGAAGAGAAGGAGGATGATAACCTCTGGTGGTTGTAGGATGGAAAAATCAGGAAGTAGAAGACGCGAACTGCAAATAACTTTCTCCAAATAACTTCTCCAGGTCTTGCAAGAGAAAAACAATAATAACGGAGATCAGTTTCGTTGTCTTGTTTTATCTGTTTCAAGCATTTAGATATGAATACTGTACATCCCGAGCCCATTTGTCTGATTCTGGATTGTAAAGAAATTGTTTAAATATCAACAAGTATTTTCAACTCGACTATTTCTCGCCAAAATCTTAAACATATAATGCGAAACATAGAAAACTTTTTTAGCCCCATATAGGATTAGTGTCGTTGCACTTGCTCAATGCGCAACTGTTTGTTCCCTGTTCAGAGAAAACGTCTGTGAATTTTCTTACTCGTTTTATTTTTAGACAATGATACCTTAAATTAGTAACATTCTCAGTTTCTGGGGAAAGTATATGTTCTGTATAAAGATCATTGAACAAATACTCATTAACAGACAAGGTATCTTTCACCCACTTTCCACCCGTTTGATGAGTATCTTGTAAATTTTATATAGAAATTTTTTAAAAATCTCTTTTTCGAAATAAAAGTTAAATATGGTAGTGACAGCCCCGCAATTTGTACATAACTAATGTAAAAATTGATTATTTTCATAATATTGGCAAAATGAAAATGTGCGAAAAGTGCGAGTGAATTCTGAACCGGCCTATACGGTTGACGTATTACGATTAGAATTTGCCTTCTGTGGCGCGTTTGCTTTGCTGGTTTGCTAAACAAACTTGTAACGCGAATATTGTCGTGAAATATTTTCGGCGGCGGTGTCGGGGGGGGGGGGGTCTCAAAAAGGTTCCTGAAGCAAAAACAGTTTTTACTCGTATTCCCTCGCCGTGTGTGTAGCAGTTTCACAGCCTGGCCCCCAGTGATTCCGGGATAGGGTCCGGACCCTCCCGATCCTGACCACGACCAAGCCGTTAATGATCATGGATGGATGGATGGATGGATGGATGAATGGATAGATATATCTGCGCTCTTGTAACAAAATATTTTGACTGTTTTCCTTGACTTTGACAAGAATCTCCTTAAATCGACCTGCTATTCTTATAACGCTGACGTCTCTGCTAAATGAATACACACATTTTATGTTGGAACAAGAACTGTAGCTTTTTTTTCGTAAACAACATTAAAACAAGTCTTAAATACTTGCGGATTTTGCTGTCTGAAAATGTTCCCTGTTTAAGGACTGCAAACTTAATACATATACTTCGGCCTGTGTTTGTTATTGTAGGACTGTGGAACTGATTTAAAACTTGAACTGTTTCATTAAATAACATTTTGAGTTCGGGTATCAATGAAGTTCACGAAAAATCCTGAATCCTGATTTATGAATTATCCGGAACACAAGAATTATTCAAAACATTTCAATTCCCATTTATTTACTTGAAGCTTCCTCCCAATTCAACTTAAGATACTTATAACGATTTTCCCATTTATATATTTATTTATATAACAAATATATATTCATATATATTTTCACTGTATCAGCTCAGGGTAAGTACAACAACGGGAAGCTAGATTTGAACTTGGGTTCTTTGAGTGTTTGCGATTTTATACAGCTGGGTAATTTTTGAAATAAAAATAAATCTGGTATTTGTGAACATAAAAGACAGCATCGAATCGTATTTAATTGCATTAAATACAAAACTATTAAATTTTCATTTATTGTCAGCATTCCAAATAAAGATACTTGCAATTTTAATGCGTGAATAAGCCATTCTTTGAAAAACTATTAACATTAACTGTATGAAGGATTACGTCTATTCAAACTTTCTTTATTTAAAGTTATGTATAGACTTGTATGTTACATCACAGTCTCAGTTTTTTCTGCAGTTACAATATTCAGAACTTACTTTAGCAAATATGACCTGCATGAAAGCTCTGAATTTTGGTATGATGAATAACTCATGGAGGAAGTCTTGGTCAGTAGCGTAACTCTTGGGAGCTCCGAACTACAACTAAGCACCTCAGTTGTAAGATATAAAGGCAGACGACTGGAAAAATACGAGACTTATAGATCAAATGTCCCAGACAATTCGAAATAGAAAAATAATACGAATTTGCGTTATACTTTACTCTACGGAGGCCTGAGAAAGCGGTGAAGCTGCACACACACACACACACACACACACACACACACACACACACATAGCAGAGCACCTAAGAACATGGAAACTAGCTACAATGGTTCTAGCTGTGGACTGACAGCAGCTCAGTTCTTCTCTCATTTCTTCCATTTCACCTGGATGTAATATAACGCTGGCCCGAAGAATGATCGTCTTCGAATTTCCTGTGGGTCGCTCTTTGGTTGACAAATGTTTAAATTAAACATTCTTTTACCATGTAGAAAAGATGAGCTAATTTAATCCAATGATCCTTAGTCAGTAACTAGCCATTTAGTTTCACATTTATCGACCATTTCTGTAAAGAAATGCCTTACTGTTGGAGGCATTTTCTTGTAATTTGGACTGTAAAATATGACAGATCAACGTGAAGCAGTTTTTTTCTACAGGATGTAAATATATTAACACTAATATTTGTCGCATAAATAGAATAAAAACTGATTTTAAAGAAAAGTTAAAAAGTACAGGTCCATTATATTAACTTTCAGTCGAACTGCTACCGGCACCATACATTTAATGTTACTTTAATTATTTTGTTGTCCGTCTTATTGTTTACATCCTCCTGAAATAAAAACGCCGCACGACGGAATGAAAAGTGGAAACTGAGTCATTTCAACATATCTTGAGGAGAGGTATATTCTTTGTGCTAAAATGGTACAAAATGATAACGGATGAAAAGTTTTTCAGTTAGTGTGCTTTTTTCGGTAGGCCTGTGACTTCCGTTTAAAGAACCTTTCGGGAGACTTACTACAGGGTAATAACTGTGACAGGGTTGTCACAGAACCAAAGGAAGAAAAAATGCCCTTTGTTTACGTTATTGCCCCGTCCCGACACAACAGGAGATTCCAAACGGCCATTTCAGCGAGGCGCAGTCCACAGTGCACTAGACAGTGACCTTGAACTGCCCGGCGACAAACGCTTGAGAAAAGAGTGGAACACAAGCAGAGACACGCGGGACTTTCGCCACTCTTTTAGAACTGGAATAGTTTCAGAAGTTTTAAATTTATACTGGCCTGTTTTTAAAGCGCTGAGACGTTTCCGAGGACTGCGGATTGTGGACAAACAAACGCAAATAAAAGTTGTCGTCGGTGGTCACTGGTGTGCGGAGTAAGAACGCGGGACGACGCTCCTCCTTCACCGAGGTACCGTTTACTGTGAAATACTGTGAAATACCGCTAACGGCGCAAGGTCTGTTTACTGAACCGGTTTTCTTAAGGCATTCAGCAGCAAGCTGAGAAAACGGGACTTTTCCACCAAGACTCATTTAAAATTCTCCATGTTTTGTTCGCATTGCTTTGTGTTTCTCTAATTTACATGTGCAGCTGTGAACAAATGTCTGTTATAACTGGTGCTCATTATTATTACTATTATTGATTCTTCTTGAAGGGTTTCATATTGCGATGCTCTGTTGTGCTAGTGATGATGGAAAAAGGTGAAAGTCAACCAGACGTCGTTTCTTCACAGAACTGGTTCTGCCGAGTCTTGCAGATTTACAAAAACCTTTAAGATTTTGATGTTCACATGTTTTTGGCAGTTTCGGAGACTCAGTTGACAAGTATTCATTTTGTTGCGCCCTTCTCTTCATGTTGGGACTAAAATGGAAAACCGTCCGTTTCCCACCACATGTCACACCAGAGCAGTTTTATAATTATGAATGCAGAACAGTTAAGGTATTTGTGGGGTTTTTAAGGGTTCATTTGACAAGTTATTTGATCATGTAAGCTTGCTCATTTGATGCTTAGCGATTTGAACAACCTGGGATTTTTTGTCTGATATTAAACGGCTGACATAAGTTGAGCTGTAAGGCTGTAAAGTGTGATTGAAACACACGAGGCCACAGTTGGAGCTAAACCAAGAGTGGATGCAGATATATTGCCGGATATAAGGCCCAATTAGAACGGAAGTGGATATTTTTCGTATAATTTACTAAAACCATTTTCAAGGCAAATTACAAGACTTATTTGTTCGGCGATGATACTTAAGGCTTTAGATAGCATGAAAACCCAGATGGCTACACCCGATTTGACCACTATATGGGTGCATTGTGACAGAAATAGGTACATATAAAACGACATTTAAAAAAAGTTCATTTTTGATTGTCAAGTGGACTGAAACAAACAGATCTTGTTTAACACTAAGAGGTTTTATTAAACATGGATTAAATGTGGACTGACATTTGCTGCATTCACCTAAAGGAGAGTTTTTTAATGTGCCAGTGTGTTCTGCGTTGCTGATTTGTTCCTAGTTCTAAATGTTAGATAATACATTGTTTTCAAATGAATCTGAGTTTTAATTAGCTTGTTTAGGCAAAGTGTCTTTAATGAATTTTTAACTGGTTTTGTGTGATAAATTCGGGCAAGCGGAGTTCATTCAAGTCCTCTCCACCGCCTTGTAAAAACTTATAAAACAAATGGGGACTTTATAACAAGCTCCTCATCGCATCCTTGCAGCCCGTTGTGTGGGCATCTGCAGGATGGTTTTCCATTGGGGGGAGGGGGGTTAGCCAAGCTGAAATATACGCTCTTAAAGTAATCTTATTAAAGATTATCTTATTTTACAGAGGCAATTGTTTCAACTCTCTGGCCCCAGCTACTGTAAATATGGGTGTGACTTTACGCATAACTCCTTTCTCAAACAAGGCTGTAAAGGGAGCATCAAAGCTTTATGTGACATTGAACTCAACTGTAATTTGTGCAGAAATAAAAATGGCACACAAAAGAGCCACTTAAAGAAATGCGAACGTTACAGCGCTGCGTCCCGCACAACGGTGCCGTTTATTTAAACCCCCAAAAGTGGGGAAAGCCGTTCTTTCGTAAAGCGTGCGACGAATATAAGACACTGCGCTTGTTTCTCTGGCAAAAGGCACCAAACAGTCACAGTCCAGTCTGTTTTAATAAAATGTTTTATAGTATTTTAAACGCATATAAACCGCGTAGTACAGAAGTCAATATTTTTTCTTACGCAGTGTTGGTGTACGGCACCTTCTGACACGAAACTTCGCTCCGTCACGTGACCGCGGGCGGCCAATCAGGGACGCCTACGGGTTTAACTACGTTAAATGTCAGATTGCAATAAACTAGATGCTGTTGGTCGGGCCCGCTGAAATGGGCGAGCATAATCTTCTTAATCCAGGGTTTGTGGGACCTTTGCTAAACATCCACACAGGAGATACGTTTTACCTGCCAAATTTTAGAGCATCCGGGGGACAACTGGCGGGTCTACCCTCACTCTCGTACCCACGAAGGGAGAATGTGTGCTCCCTCCCTTGGAACACAGCGGAGCAGTGCAATGGATACCCTCAATCCTACTTTAGCAGTCCCGTGTCCATTAACCCTTCTTTCCATCGGGCGTGCGAAATAAGTCGACAAGACGAAGGCAAATATTATTACGGCAACGCTGTAGGACCTCGGGAGACGTGCACGGAGGGTGGCGGTCTGAAACGGGAAGACAGGGCGCTGAACACCTCTGCAGATCCAGAACTGCACAACGGAATGACCGGCAGTGGCGTTTTTCCTAAATTTGACTATGGGACAGAGCAGGGCAACCAGGACCCATCGTCCTGTCCGTCCCTCGAATCTGATTCCAGTTCACCACTGCTCAACGAAGGGGGCAAAACACTTGCCAACATCCCTCAGACATTAGCATCTCCTGGCAGTCAAGTAGGCAGTGTACCTGCAGGAGGAGGTGAGTGTCTTTCCTGAAATCACTGCTACGTAACGTCACACATCTTTTTTTATACTGGCTGCTTGAGGATTACTTCTCTGTGTATTGTTATTTAGACCTTTAACACCACGACTGTTAATATCTCGACTTGCTTTGTGATGAAACACCACTAGACACTGTTGATGGTGTCACACCTTGTAAACTGTACAGTTACAGTACCACAAACTAGGATTATCGGCAAAGCCCCCGGTTCCACAGATGCCACACAGTCGCAGCCCAAAATATGGCAAACATGTTAATCTTACAAATTTATTCAGCAGCCAGTTTCCCAGTTAAGCTTCCAGAAGGTGTCACTGCTGAATGGCGCTGGGTTCACGGAAGATTATAAATCAGATTCACAGTGATTGTGGGGGGAAAAAATAATATTTTAGAGACTCATAAACTGAACTTATAGCTGTCTTCCTTCGCCGTTACTGTCCCACGAAAACGTCAAATCGTTTTGAGTGTTTTCAAGTAGACCTTAGTCACCATGTTAGCTCAAACTTTGACGACAACAGTGAAAGTTCACATGCAGTAAAAATGGCAGGAGTGTGTAAATACATGGAAGAATTAAGTTCATCATTTTATGCTGGGCCTCCACTTTCACTGAGTTCGTTGTTAACTTCTCAGGTTAAAGAAAGAGTCCAGTTTGTCCTTAAAGCGTCCAGTAAACGTGCACGGCAGAACCGCAAACGTCTTTCACT
This sequence comes from Arapaima gigas, assembly GCA_900497675.1. Lineage (NCBI taxonomy): Eukaryota > Metazoa > Chordata > Actinopteri > Osteoglossiformes > Osteoglossidae > Arapaima > Arapaima gigas. The sequence continues at coordinate 563,887 of UFQX01005247.1, read as the reverse complement.
TAATGACTAGGAGAGTGGAAATGAGAAGAAAGTGAGAGATGGATCATGCAAGAAGAGCCTAGGAGGCCGCAGACCGCTTACTGTCATTGAAACATGTCCCCACCAGGTGCCCCGTGGTATCCGATGCACACCCGGACCCGCAAGAAACGCAAACCATACTCCAAACTGCAATTGGCCGAGCTGGAGGGCGAGTTCATTCTCAACGAATTCATCACGAGACAACGGCGCAGGGAGCTCTCTGACCGCCTAAATCTCAGTGACCAACAGGTTAAGATTTGGTTCCAGAACCGGCGCATGAAGAAGAAAAGATTGTTGCTCAGGGAACAAGCCCTGTCATTCTATTAAGGATCAAACATTTGGCAGCACATCAATAAATGGGAAAGGAACTCTTCTCATTTCATCATTCCATTTGTTTCTTTCGTCCCAAAGCATGTGTAAAAAGTACTAGGTGTCCATCGTAACTTAGAAAACCAGCATGTACAAAAGACACAAAAAAATCACAGTCGTTATTGTACTGTTGCAAAAGAACCAGTAACAGACTGTAAAATTGTGATTAGGATGTCATAAGCAATGAAAACTTTACCTTTTTCTTGTGTTATTTCTGCTTGAATATATTCGTGAACAAAATCACTCCTACAGTACAAGGACCGTTCAGCTGCAGTCTTCGCGATTTTCCCCTTTAAGGCTGTGTCGCAGATAAAAATAAATAAATACTTGTCCTTAGAGTTAAAAAAATCATAGTTTACAAATTTTTCAAAATCAGATTGAAGTGACTGCTTTAACTGTTTAGCTGTTGTAACTTGCCAACTGCGTTTTGGTCGTGAACCAGAATACAAGCTAGTTGTTAATGGATAATTATTAACGTTCTTAACGGGGGTGAAAGCCATCCTTAGGGCCAGTAGTTGGCCATTAAGAAGGAGAACCTGAGATCTTACTGAACGTTGGATAAATATGCATAAAAATAAATCCACGTGTTCAAAGAAAGCTGAACTGCAAACGCCAGTTCCACGGCTCAGTGTATAGTATTTTTCTATATATCGAAATATTTCTTTTTGTACGCAAGATCAGTTGCAGGCTGAGGTACTACCTTTCCAATAGCAGTGTAACCGTCACTGAATTCCGTTTGTTCCGTCTTTTCTACCCTTAGACAACTAAAATGTTGCATCTGAAAACTGCATGACTTCGTCTGATCTGTTTTTTTTTCTCCAAAGACGTGTTTTGTGGACAAGGTTCAGGGTCACGGTCAGAAAAGCATCTCTCTGTCTCCCTGAACCTCCGCTCACCCTCAGTTGGCTTTCAAGTACTTTTCAGTGTTAACAAAAGCAGTATTATATAGAATTTCTATATTTGCCTATATATTCGTGTGTACTCGTGTGTGTCCGGGGGTATTATGTGTACATGGGGTCTGGGTGGGGGATGGCTGTCACTCATTGCTGCTATTTGAAAATTCTATTATGTTCTATATTTTTCCGGACAAGAAAATTTAGTTTGGCGCTGGAAATAACCCAAAATTTCAAGTACAGTGTAGGAAAAAGAATCTGTCTATATATAAATTCATATTCAAATGTTGCTCCCTTAATTAAAAGGTATATATTTCTGAACTGTCTGAAATCCCCACACAGACTTAAAATATGCAACAAACAAGGAATCCTGTTTTCTATGTACTGTTTATTGTTGTTTGTTGCCTGTGACGTAATCATTCTCAATGTCATAATTGTTCGCTTTGATGGCAGTTACGGATTCAAAAGTAAATGTGATGATAAAATGAATAAAAGTTCTAAAAGTAGTTTTTTTGGGTGCTGTGGGAGGCATGTGTGACTTGAATACGTATTAAATTAGACCGATTCATACTTGGAAAAGTGCCTGCTGCCGTTTCTCATTTTTTCATTTTGGCGCTGCACTGTATTCTGTACTTATAGCGTAACTCAAAGAATTCTTGTGTATCTGTTACCAAAATAAAGACATTTGTTTATGAAAGCAATCATAATAATTTACAACTTACCCGACCTTCTTGTGTAGCTGTTTTCTTTCTCCCGTTTTCTCGACTGTCTTTGCGAACACATTAATTCGTATGTACGGATTTCTCTATGCGTTTGTAAAACGCTGTCTTGTAAAGTCACATGCTACGTGAATTACTTGAATGTATTAATGTGTGTGTTTCTGCTAACTAATAAAATATGCACATTTAACATTACAACATATATGTTAAATTATTTTGATTTTAACTAACATGAAAGCCTCTTTATGGTCTCATCAAGGACGGTCAAAGTCCTTAAGACATTTTATTTTAGGGCTTCCCCTCATGTATCAGAAAAAAACACTTTATAGTATATTTGTGTTTAATAATAACAATAAATGTGGTTTTATTTCAATCTCTCTAAAGATGGCTGTACTCAGCTACATTTTTACAAGTCTATTACGGAGTGCTGTAAAATAATATATTTGTGATGAAAGGCTTCGCCCGCCATTAACATCAGATTTTACATTTTTGCACGTGGAAACGTGCCCACAAAAAAGCAAAACTGTTCGGGTTCTGTTTTACAGAAGGGAACTCTAATCGTCGTAATTTGATTCCCTATAACCTTGTTTAGATGTTCTTTTCAGAGGACATTTGGAGTGGAAACTGTTGGTCGGACCTTAGTGGAGGTTTGAGTTGCGGGACATTAGACGCTGCGGTTCCATCAGGGGGCGAAACCGCTGCTCTGCATTGTGTTTTTTTTTTTTTTGTCCACGGAGTCTCACACAATGTTTTCGCAGAGGGCGTTCCTAGTAATGAACTTGAGTGGACCTGCAGATTTATTTAGTGGTTACATATATATGTTTAGATTTAGTTTTGAATTTCATATTTCATCAAGTATCCAATGCAGACTACATTTGTTTCCTACCTTAAACGACATACGTCGTTTAGCTGACGTTCTTAAACTTATTACCTATATGTATTAGCTATAGAGTGAAAAAATCCAGGTTACTGACACAAGACTGGCAGCAGCTATTAATTTTAATATATATTGTTAATCATTCTCACTTTATATAGGTTTAAATCCTCAGTTAAACCCGATTCAATTAGTTTTGTTTTTATTATTGTCCATCATCAGTTAATGTAACGTGTACATTCAGAGGAAAAAGGTTCTTATGTATGATTAGCCAATACTTGAATAATGCTGTTTTAAAATCGCACAGAAAGTAGAAAAGAAAGTTTTTTTAATAAGCCCACATCCCATCGCAGCCTTTTATTTAATAACAAAATGAAATAAGTTCCCTTGTTCGAACCAAATCGTGATATAACGGGCTCATTCAGGATTCCTACTGGTTCACCAACACTTTCTGTCATGAATTTAACAGACGCGTTTCTCGAAACGGACGTGCAACTCAGTTTAAACAAAAGTACATTTCTCAAAGTCCCTGTTGAAGCGCAGCTGTTGTGTTTTTGTCTGTTGCTGCTTACATGAACATTGAAAGATTAGTGGTCGTATTTATGAGCACAATAGTTCCGTTTTGTTTGTCAAATACACAGTCAGAGGCAAATAGAGCCGCAATGGCGCTCAGTTTGACCTTGGAACCCTGTGCGCCACTGGGTAGGTTGCAGCCTGCATGCGGCACCTTGTAATACAGCAATGGCGTGTTGCGCCAGATAGACGTGGTTAAAAGAATATGTATAAAACATGTTTTTTCCTTCTGCATTTCTTTACTTTGAGAGCAAATGTAAGCAAATAAATGTGTGTATAACTGGGTTTGGTCTGTGCACAAAGGTATTTTATAGCTCATATTGAGAGCGAAATAAAATGTCAAACATTACAAACGGGGTTAATATTTCTCTATACGAGTGTTTTGTTGGGATAAGTACTGATCAAAGGTGTAAGTCTCATCTGCTTGTCCTGCTGCTTTGAATACAATGGAATGTAGAATAACGTGTATTTTGATGATCATATCGACGCTTCTCATTGCCTGTTGTCATTTATTCCCATACGAAGACTTAGCAAGATGGAGGCGCAACTGGCGCCTAGAAATGTTAAAGGTTTGGTTCACATGAAACTCATCGCTCATCAGTTTAAAGTGTGTTTCTTTTTCTGTAATTTAGGAAAAACATTTTTTTCCAGCTTAATACAAAAACGATTTTCTTGCATATTGATATTGTCAATATCTATGACAATACTAGCACAAAAATTCGCGAAGATCCTACAATAAGATGTTTTGCAGAATGCAATAAATTTTATGTAACCTGAGCAGCATTATTTCAAATCCTATTTAAAAGAATCAAACATTGTTTACGCTTAGAAATCAAAGGTCAAATTTCTAAAAAAAAAATAAAGGGGGAAAATATTGTATAGTTGTGTGAACCATTACTTTACATATTACTGTAACAGCCACAAAGCCCTTTAAAAGGTGTTCAGGTAAGGACTTCCACCTTCCTCAGAATTCTCACGTTAGTACTTGAAGTGTGGGACTCGACAGAACACTTATTTTTATGTTTTAGGACTCTTATTATAATTGAAGCTTCTGAAGTAGGTGGCAGAGAGCAGATTCCGTCTAAAGACCATTAGGTGCCAGTAGTGCGTGTTACCTATAGCAGCACATCACAGGTAACAGTCCATCTGTTACACCTCCCGATCCAACTTGGACAGTGATCATAGATTACTGGTACTACTGTTTACCATAAATCGATAGTATCGCGATATTTCGGCTGTGTTTTATAATAATAATAATAATAATAATAATAATAATAATAGGTTTCAGTACAAAGGCATGCGGACCATACAGTACCAGTGTTGTATTACAATACGAATAATAAAATATCGTAATATGGACTAATATGGTGTGCAAGATCATTTTCATTGTAAATGACCAAATATGCGCCCCTTTCAAAAATATTTTAATAATCAACAATTATGCAATAATTTTGTTTAGATATTGCTCAAGAACTATGCTTGTGGATGTTTTCTTCCATCACTTACGCCGCTGTCTTGCGTCCCGGTCTTTACATTTGCTCTGCTTCCAGTGCCTCTTTCGTGAAGCAAAAATGTCTGTTGTTGCATTTAACTTCGCTTATTGGACATTGATAGAATACAGCGTCTTAGACTCGGATTGAGGAATCTCGGATCAGTGTACTTTATACACAAAGCGATACGCGTTCTAAAATAATTAATCTAACGTTTCTAGGAAGCTTCAGGTTCTGAAATTGAGTTTTCTTCTCTCTTTTTGACAAAGGTGCTCCAATAAGTAAAGTTTAGGGTTGGTGTCGGGAAAGCTTATTTTGGGCCGGGAAGTTACTAAGGAGGAAGTGCATTGCTTAGTTACTAAGATCATTCCGTCACAACGTCATCAGATGAGAAAAGTTATACATTTGCGAAAATCATGATGGTTTGCGTTTCAATTGGTCATGTATTTAGACTCCTCCACTTTTAAGTCCAGGTCTCTTTTGTTCTTGGCGAATGTCTTAGATGGTCTGTTGATTATGATTACCAGTTGTTTTCTGTGATTTCTAAAGACAGAGGTTCAGAGGTTCTTTGTTATGTTCTTCTCAAGAAAGGAAAACATGCTTAATGGCAACTCCGGGACTTAATTTTAAAATAGAAAAGCAACCACTCCAGGAAGACTTCTCACATAAATACGCCCGTGACTATTTATAAAGCAATCATCTTATTCAGTTCTTTGGTTTTTTAAGCTCAAACATATCGATGCTTCTGCTATTGGAAACGGTACATTTTTAGCTCCAAATAAATCGGAGACATTTCACCACTACGATAAATGACAATCGGTACAAAATGGTTTAATGAGTGGAAAGACGTACACAAGCCTGCACACTTATTCAAAAATTGTTGTAACCTAAAGGTCTGGAGACCCTATTCAAGTTTCCTGGCAGTTACTCCATCCGTAAAAAGCAATCCTTAAGAACGGTTATGGGTCTTCCATCTCAATGGCTTTTGATTTTATGAATTTTTGGAGATATGTAAAAGTCACGTTCTGCCCGTAACTACCTTTATCTCAAAAAAGTATGTCCTGCTTCGGTAAATGTATTAACCTTTTGATGGATTATATAATCTTTATAGAATTTCTAGACCTTTTATTGTTTTTACGTTTTATTTTGCCTTATCCGACTGTCTCTTCTTGTTTTCCACAAATCCCTCTAACTAAAGCGTTTTGTTTTATTTGGCTGTCAGGGTGAGTTATAAAAATCATCAGCTTCTGTAGACAGACTAACACATGTTATATCCTCATTTATTTGCTTATATTTCCTCCGCCTGCGGGTGGTAAACGTTTTCTGAACCTGCGAAAATAATTTTGCACGAAGAAATGAAATTTTTACAGGTATCAAACAGAGCACAGGAGTTAGGATTCTGTGGCTGTGTTAAATACTTCAGTAACCTCCCTCTTCCCTTGTGAGGGATGACTGCAAACATCCCACGTTTTCTACTGTCTCTGTGGGCGGAACACACAAATTGAAGGTCAAGTTAGTAAGCGCCTTATATGGGGTCTTCAAAACTAAATCAGGTCCGTCACTGAGTGCTTTTCCAACACAAAGAACCTGCAAAAGAGAGTCAGCGCGGAGAAAAGATTTTTGATAGGTCAGTTTATGGGATGCATTTTTAAAGGTACTTTTAGATTCACAGCGGAGTTAAATTCAGCTGGTAAAAAGTTAGGCTACAAGAACATATTTCTCCTGAATGAAATCAAATAAAGCAAATGTGATAAGAATGTGAAGTACAGCGAAAGTTGCGGTAGCTGGAGAAAAAATAAGTAAAAATAAAATTTATAAAGCGACTGTCTCTTAACAGAATCCTTTAAGGAACAAAGATGAATATATTGAAATTGAAAGAAGACCAAGACCATAAATTTACTGTATATATAACGTTAACGGTTAATCTGTTATCTGCTTTATCAATAACACCGGGATATGGAAAAATAAATATTTCCAGATACTGTATGTGTGATGTCTCACAGGACTTTTCTCAGCGCAAATTATCTACTATCTACACAATCCGTATGAATTATAAGAATCTATTTACAGTGCAAGTGAGATAAATCCTCGTATTTGCTTGTGTTTTATCAAGAGTCAGATTTATGCTGTCAACAGAAAGTCAAAAATGTGTTCGTGTTAGATGTTTGTATGTAAGAAGTTACAGCAAAACACCTTCTATATCCATCTGTCTCCCTTTGAATTCCTATTATATCTAATATTATATTTAAACACAAACACTCCAGCGTATTTTACTTTACCTCCAGAGACGTAAAGTTGGGAATTGGACGTATTGGAGAGTTAAATTATTTTATTCATCAGCAAATTGTAACTGTGTTTCTAAAGGGGTCTTTGCGTGAACATATGACTGGAGGTATGAAAATCTATCCCCGACACAGAGCTAAGTTTCTTGTTTTAAACGCAAATTATTAAAAGCATAACCCTAAATATACCTTAAATAGGTAATTACATCTTAGTATTCTAATATGTGTAGCTACATGCAATAATATATTTCTTTTAAGATATTTTTGATCCGTTATTGACAAAACCTGGTACTGTTTGTTAAGAACGGGTCATTGTCACTCTCATTCGCTTAGAGAAATATTACTTTTTATTTGTTTACTGTTGTCCAAGACCGTTTTCCAGTGCAGCTAGCAATGTATTTATTAGGACTCTTTTTACTTTGACTTCCACGCTTTCTTAGCTCGTTTGCTTTTAAATTGATGCTTAACGAACAATTTTTAAATAATGGTATGTTTACCATTTTTCATCAGCCCAACTGGGGATCCTTTCTCAAAATATTACTATACTGAACAGAATAAAAACTGGACCCTACAAAATAGAACATTGTTGCATTTGCGTCAAAGATATGTATTTTAATGACATTTAGGTGTCTTTAACGGCTAAAAATAAACCCAGATTCACCTCACACACCATCTGAAAAGCTACTGAGTTACCAGACCTTATATGTGTAGCAGTGAATGGAATGCATGTGTGACGATAGTCCACAGATGCAGCATCGCAAAGAAAACCTGCTGCCCAGATTAGACTGCAGGCTGAAGTTTTCCCAAATGTTCAGATGCAGCTGCGGAGCCACTTTTCGAAAACGCGCTTGAACCGCGTAAAATGCTACTGAATGTATAGCTGATGGTATAACTGTAAGATGTGGTCTATCCTGAGATCACAGGTTGGTTCCTGCTTCCAGTCAATTCATAACTTTAACTCTATGCCACGAAAATGACGGCAGCTGTCAATGCAGTTGGTCTGAAGAAACGTCTAATATGAACTTTTCTCAAAAAATACAGGTGAAACACACGAATAAACTGAGACATGGCGAGAATTTTCACTACAAGTCAATTTCGGGCGAAATTTGTCGAAGAATTTTCCCGTTTTAGATGTGATGCGATGTAGTCTCTGGGACTCCAGTAAAAGGACATGTCTTTTTGTTGTTGCATCGAACTGTTCGCAGCTCATGCAACCGACTTTAACAGCCTGGCTTACATCCAATCAAATTTATCTTGGCCATGAGGGGACAATAATATTATTTCACACGGTTGCCACATTAAACCCTTGTTTCTTGTGGAATTTATGTGAAGGGACAATAGACGGACTTTACATGACCACAGTGTACCTGTAAAGTATTACAGGTGATATTAATTTGATCCTTTAAAGATTTACTCGCAAAGACTGGTGTTCAGTTTTCAACACTTAACTATTGAGTCGCGTAACAGCAAGTCCTTCTTTGCTTAAATTCCGCAGACAGTTGTCGTAAAGTGTCTCCCCGGATCCGCTCTCCAGCAGGGTTGTTCTGAAAGAGAATGGCAAATGTTTACAGCTTTAGTTTACTCCCTTAGTCGTAGGACTCAAGGGGTTTTTTGTTTGTTTGTTTGTTTTGGACATATTTTTCAGGCACCGACACGTTCATTCCAGATCCCACTTTAAGCTATTTGTCTAAGTTGTGTTCTTGCACCGTAGCTGATGCAGTCAGTGGAAGAAGACACGTTTCATACATTTGTCTGAAATAGAAAGTCGTGTTGCTGGTCCGCGTCGCAATGCAGAGGAATGGCAAAAATAAATTGCCGAAAACCGCAAAGAGAGAAATGCTGCTGTCGATTTCACAACTTTGATTTGTATCTCGTGACGGCAGACATGCAATCAAAAGGGGAAGAAGTGACACTGCATGTGAAATAGTTTACAGGGTACAACACAGTTAGTTTGTATGAATGAAATGGAAAGAAAACACTGAACTGCGGTTCTCATAAATGGGTAAGGTTTTATTATTATTTTCTAAATGTATATTAGTTCCATTGCTGGTCGTGCTCTTCTGAGCCAGGCGTCATTCTCTAAAACATTATTTACACTACTGTGCCTGTTGAGGAAACTGAATGCCTTTGACAAACCCATTCAAGAAATATTACATTTTATTTATCGGCTATGTCACTACACACGCCTTAAGCATATTCTGGCAAAGTACTGTTTATATGAGCGAAGAACATATCCAAACGACGTGTTAAGTTTTATTTGTTAGAGAATGTAAAGTCTACTGTTTTTGTGAGCTTTTTGCGTTTTTCTCCCGTTCTGTCTTCACTGTTTTCTTTTTGCATGGTTTAGCCGAACGTGTTTCCCTACACACGCCTTTTATGGTTCCCTCACAGAGGAGTTTAGTGGTCAAATTCAAGTGCTGTGTCTAGGCAGCTGTCTGCTTTCTTTGTACTTGGTGTTAGGCGTCTTACGCTTCGCTCCTTTCACCAGGCTGCAAATAATGTCATTGCCACACAGCCTTCTTAGACACGTCTTTCCGGAGTTCAAAACCAAACCAAATATATTTAAATAAAAGTGAAGTTTGTAAGTATTAGTGCTTCTTCTTACCAGCCCTTAACACAATGCAATAACAAGTCCAGAATTTTTCAATGTACGTCAACCTCTGGAGTTCGACTGAAATATCTTTGTGCTCTAGCGCTGGATTGTACTAGTGAACCAGTTCGCTGTGTAAACAGTTTACAGCTCTGGCCAAATCGTTGGAAGACGCCCATGGAGCTCATTTTTTCCTCTTGTTTTTTTTTCTTAAATTAAAATTCAATATCGTCACACTTTTCATTAGATTATCATAATCTATAACGCCGGATCACGTGTGACGTTTTACCACCGACGAACTAACCGCTAATAATATTATAATTTTGTGATGCGTCACTGAAAATTGTAAATTAAATTAAATGAAAGTCAGTGAAGCAAGGAAGGAGAACAATTTGTCTTTTGTGGGTAGCCTACCTTCTTTTGCGAAATCACCTGATCATTTGCATCATGGACAGTTATAACCTGTTACTTAAACAATGAGCGATTTGCTGTGATGGATTAATATTGGTTATGAATACTGGGATTTATGCAGCACTGTCAATGTCAATGTTGCCTAGATGACATCAATGTTATATCTATAATAATGAGCTTTATAGGGAAAATTGTAAAAAATTGGAGTACATTTCCTTTTAAAAACTTACGCAGATTGACCTGTTGATTTTTTTAAATTTAAAAAGCACTGTAAATATGGCTCCTCATACATTTTTATAAGTCTTTGAATATCTATGGTGTTAACAAAATTGTGTTCAAAGAGGCGGAATCTATACTTCCAGGTAGTGTTTGAAAAAGCTGCGGAAAGTAACCAAATGTGTTTTTAAAGTTCTTCTTACTGTATATGCGAATGTAAAGAAGAACGTAAAGAATCTGTTTAAAACGTTGCAGTATTTCTTTATTTCCCCATTGTTTTCAGATATCATTTGTAGCTAGTTTGTCACTTCGTTTAACAGCGTTCTGTTGTTTGTGTTTGCGTTCATATGTAACCCACTGCAATATACTGCAAAATACTACATTATAGTATAATTCTTTGAGAAATGTACTTCGGCGTCTTTATTGTTTTTTGCTGAGGCGTCTGGACTTCCTTGGAAAAAAAACAATATTGTTTTCAGCACCAGTTTAGATTATTAGAAAAGATCTTACGAATGACAGAACGCTGACAAATTCACGAGCGTGTATGTTTAATACAAACACATTCGATGCTAACTGTCTGCTAACCTTACGAGTTAAGCCAGTAGACCGTGTTTTCTATTAGAAATATTAAAATCCTTACTATTCCGTTTTTAACCGTCTAAAATAGTCTCCTGAAAAGAGCCATGGATCAGATTTTTGAACAACTTACTTTAATGTAAATTGGGGATGATGCACTGTCCTTTTGAAAGTTGTCTTAGGCGTTACAACACATTGCCTTTTTAAAAATCAGCATACTTTCAGAATATTATTGAAAATAATGCTTTAAAAAGTAAAAAAAAAAAATCTGTCGAATCATAGAGCATGTTAAATATCCGCGTTGTTTCCGCTAATGATAATATTACTTATGCTAAAGCTGCTAATAGAAGGAAGAGCCCTTGTAGCAGCAGCAGAAACGGTCATGCGCGCAAGAAATCCTCCAAATATGAATATTAAAAATGGTCACATTTTAAACTCCCGCTGAGAGCCACAGCGAGTGCGCAAAGAAGGCAGTAAGAAATCTGTTAGTGATTTTCACAATCCTGAAGCGGTGTTTGGAAACCAATCGTCTGTACCTCCTCGATCTTACCTAATTGAACCACTCCTACCCATGTAAGTGTTCCAAATTGATATATGACAATATCTACTTTCGATCACGTGTCTCTGTGCGACTTAGACGGATAGCGCGTCATCTCGCCTTCCCAAATTTCGCCTCCTGGAGTTCGAATCCAAAACATCTATCTATAGTACCGAGAAGGGGAGAACGATGTTTAACTCAGTGAATCTGGGCAACTTCTGTTCCCAGACCCGCAAAGACAGGGCTTCCGAGTTTGGGGATAGAACAGGGTGCGCCTCCAACCTCTACCTCCCCAGCTGCACCTATTATGTCCCAGAATTTTCTGCGGTCTCTTCGTTCTTGCCACAGGCCCCGTCTCGGCAAATCACTTATCCGTATTCCACGAATCTTTCTCAAGTGCAACCGGTGCGAGAGGTTTCCTACGGTTTGGACCCGTCCGGTAAATGGCACCACAGAAGCAGTTACGCATCCTGCTACACAGGAGAGGACCTGGTGCACAGGGACTGCCTTCCGCCTTCCACCATGACCGAAATGCTTATGAAAAATGAAAGTGTCTACAGCCACCACCACCACCACCACCTCCCAAGCTCCAACCACTCGTCCTCGGGCTTCTACTCAAACGTGGGGAAAAACAACGTCCTCCCTCAAGGCTTCGATCGCTTTTTCGAGAATTCACAGTGCTCCGCAGACACCCAGCTAGAGACCTGCATACAAAAGAGCGACACGATCAAGCTGCTGTCGGGGTCTCAGCCGCCCACTGCTGTCCCCGGCGCTACGGAACAGGAAAAGGACCCGGAGGATGAGGAAGAAAACACAAATTCTGGATCGTGCGCCTCTTCATCAGGCAACAAGGATGGCGGTGCTATCAAGAACGGTCACTCGAGTAGGTACAGAAGCTGTAAACGGGGAAAAAGGTTAAGGCACTATAGCCCGATGTTTTGTCGGTCACATTTTATGTGGAGTTTTATAAGCATTCAGTGAATTTTATTATTACCTACAAAGCTCTTTCTTCCAATGCGAAGAATTTTACGATGGGGAAAACGCTTTAAAAAAGCGATGTTACACACAAGCGCGACTATCTCCGAGTCTGTGAAATTTTAAGAGCGCGCCATTGTGACAAATGCTAACTTTGATCATGAACTTGTCCGTTTTAAGGGATTTCGATGGTAAAACCCAACTGTGTAGAACACGGTTTTTAGCGTCCTTCAGAGTTCCGTCGAAGCTCCTGTATCGGCTCCTGCTAGTGTTAAGAATTGGGCGAAATAACTGAAGAAGGGGGACTTACACTGTTTGATGCGGTGTAACTGCTGTATTTTGTAAGCCAGTAAATTCCCTCAGTTACCTTGTTTTCTACAAGCAAGGACGACGTTGTCACGTTTGAACGATAGGTATGCAAGGTGAAAACAGGTGACGAGTTCAAAAATTAATCCTAGACAATTTTTTAAAAAATTCTTTGTATTTATTAAGAACAGGGATCTATCTTTGAAGATGATTTCTAGATCGGCGTTATTTTACTTCCTCGTGGATTATTCTAGATATTGGTAGAAACACGTAGGCCAAGCAGCTGGTTTACGGTGCTTGCAAATATTTTATTTCATATTCACGTATATTTGTATTCCCGTATAAGTTACTTCAGCGTATAAAAAGTGTTCATGGTGACAGCAAGCCTAGCATTATATTTCATAGCCTATGTTACAGCTGCATAGGCAATCTTGTTTTTTTGTTTCATTTTTGTAATGAAAGTTATCACTATTAGCTATTGTTAATGCCTTATCAATAAAGTAATCTGAATATAAGTAGAACAGAAGAAAATCAATGACGCTCAGTGTAGATCTTAAAACGTACCTCTTGAAAAATTATTTTTGAATAAATTAGAATTTCTTGGGACAACATTTAGTAATTGAATCCCCCCTGCATTCGTGGCCATTTCAGCTCAGCAATATATGATTATCCGATAAATTTAAGCAACGTTCACTGGAATGCAAACTGTAGAAGACGTGACTAGATTATGAAAGAGGATCGTTTTATTTCGATACCTTATTCGAAACGCTGTCCTAATCTGAGGTTATCTTGTCTAACGCTGTAAAACTACCACGTCTTGTGCAAAGGTGTTGTCGGAGACATTTTTTTAAAAGTAAAGATTAAAACCAGTTGACCTTGTATTTCCTCTGACTGTTCAAAGGTGCTCCACGTACGAGGAAGAAGAGATGCCCCTACACCAAGTTTCAAATTCGAGAACTGGAGCGAGAATTTTTCTTTAACGTGTACATAAACAAGGAGAAACGTCTGCAGCTTTCGAGGATGCTCAACCTAACAGATCGTCAGGTCAAAATCTGGTTCCAAAACCGCAGAATGAAGGAGAAGAAACTGAGTCGAGACCGTTTGCAGTACTTCTCCGGCAACCCTCTGCTGTGAAGTATGGGGCCCGGCACAGGCATCGAATACGGTAGTTATCAGTATTAAACCAGCTGACTTTTTTTTTTAAAGAAAACAAACGCCCGACACAGACTAAAACTCAAACCTGAAATGTTTGTCAGTGTAAATGGCTGGACTTTCAAGACATGATCTGCTTTTGTTTATTTTCTGTGACAGTATAAGGCGACGTCTATACACACAAATTTAAGACCCAGAAAAAAAGAAACGTTAATAAGATTGTCGAATATTACACAAAAGACGCTATAAACCAACGTAAAGGATAATGATAGCCAATATTTCCTACTTGCCCGGTTTGTATAAATGTGAAGTGTATAAAGGCAGCGTATTTACATTTCGGGTGCTGCCATCTTCAGTATGAATTGTTCGTTTTTTTTTCTTAATTTTTCGCATGCTTAAATCATTATTTGTAAAATATGTAAAGATCCAAAAATGCAGTTTACCACCTTTATATTTTATAATCCTAATTTTGATTCTCCTTTTTAAATTGAGTTTAGCAGAACTGTTCTCTGCATATGACGTACAAGAAAAGGCTAATCGTGGAATTACGCATAGAAGCTGACATTTATTCTCCTGCAGCGCCGATAACCGTGACCCGGACCATTTGATACCAGATAACCTTTCTTATATAGACTATGCAATTCTGCATTTTTAACGTTTTAAGGTCTCCCCTGAAGACAGACTGTGGTCAACAGTTTCAAAACGCGATTCAACTTGCAAAACTTCCATTACATGTTTGTAGCCCAGCAAATATAATGCTTCATGTTTTTGTCGTGCAGAGAAAGAAAGTGAAGACCTTGCTGAACTGGAAAAATAAGAATGTACAATAAAGACCCAGATATTTAATTCATAAATGATCTAGTCTGTGTTACTACTGCTGTCGTCATCTTTGCAGTATTTACTATTGTTGAGTTGCGGTTGCTGAGGCTATTCGTACGAGCAGCTGAGAACACGTTTCTGTTTTAATCTTGAACTTTGCATTTGAAAAGCTGAGAAAATTCCAGGTTGTTGTGTTTTCACGACTTTCCAGGAAATCCACACGTGTGCATACGACAGGATTCCATTCCATTCCATTCCGTTCATTATAATAAAATGAAATTTTCAAAATACGCTTTACTACATACAGTCGAAAGCCGTTCTTTCCCACCAGGTCAGCATTTGTATACTTTAACACTTTTTTCAGTTTTTTTTTACTTGAACAAACATTCAATATTCTGCAAGTGATTAGGAGAACAGAGTTATCCTGAATCATGACCTGGGCGTTAAAACAGGTTGCGTTAATACGTGGACTGTGTGTGTATGCGGTGTGTGGGGGAGGGTTGTCCATGTTTTCCTTCCGCTAGACTTAACGCAAATCAAAATTTCTACTAATGTAAAAAAGCATTGATTTTGTGGCCGCTAAACCAAGAAGGTAGTCAATGGTCATCTCAAATTCGTCCAGTCTAGACGCTGCCATAAAGACGGAGGCGCTAAATGGCTCTTTTCCCTTAATGGCACCGTCTGTTCAGAGGAGTCACGCAAGCTTCCGCAGCAAACAACCGACTCTCTGTACAACAGAGCAGATCAGCTCTGGTCCTCCTGATCTGTCTGTGCTGCTATGAACCCTTAGCCCTTAAGAATGGCCGCCCAAACTCTGAGACCTGTGTGCGCACTTTAAAGCTCTGACAACACAAGAATTCACCGAAACGGCCTATAAAGGTAACGTTTATCGACCACGTGGCGTTTTATTGCATCCCCACGGCTGCAGTTGTGTGCAGCAGGATTTTAAGCAAACACATCAGGGGGAGTGACACGCAAAACGCAGAGACAGGAGCCGTTCAAAATCCGAATGGTGCAAACAAGATGCGAGGTGCGCTCCTCTCTGTTCAGCTAAAGACCGAATATCTTCAACACGGTAAAAATCCTAAATATTGGCTTTGAACTTCCGTAAAGTCAAGGCCGTCACCTTTTAACCCTTTGTAATAAAGCAGAATCAAAGAGCTGCTTTCCTACGGAAATGTGGGCAGCCGCAGAACAGAAATCCCATCAGCTCAGGAGAGAAACTGCAGAAATTTCTGAGGGCTTTGCATTAGTTTTACAGTGAACCGCATCGTGATTTGTTTCTGCTTCCCTTAAGTTGTGCGACAGAAATATCTGTAATATTGCGAGAAAGAGGAGAGTTTCGTTTGAATGTCGACTGTTCGACGGCAGGCTAAAATATTCCCAGTGCATTTGTTGTCCACATTAAAAAAAAAATCCTGCAGAAACGTTCAGATTTTCACCCGTGTGTATGAGAATCTGAAAGTATTTGCAGTACTTTTTAACGTGAACGTGCATCTCCATGTACAGTATAAATGAATGGAATCTTACAAAGAATATACATTTTATTGCTGAAATAAACCTTTTATGTAAACATGCTCTCACATGCTAAAATATGAGGTTTTTTATGTGCAAAATCGAGTTTAAAATATTTTTATGAATACTCCTTAATAGGACCCTAGAGATAATAAAATCACAGCTTTCGCTTTTATTTGAACTGTCATTTGAAGATTTTAACAGCAAGTCCAGAAAGAAGGAGAGCAGTGGGAGCACATGGCTGTAGAAAAAGGCCTCTAGAAAGAGGAAACCGTATTTATAAGGACAGCAGCGGATCCTACCCCTCGCCTGATGTCCTGTAAGGCTTCCTCAGTCTGCTAGGCTGGTCTTCAACTGCCGCCTTATTACTACCCCTCTCAGCCATCTGCCTATCAAGACCTCAGTGAGGATTTGATGGTGCTTTGTTCTGTCAGGGGCTGTCTTAGGATGCAAGGTGCTTTTGTCTGAAGAAGCTGTTGACGTAATCAAAAAATGTGGAACAGGCCTACATAACATGGGACAAGACGTGACAGCCGGACAGTTGTGTGAATCATAGTCCTGGCTGACGGACATTAAACATTCAGAGTTGTCATCTTCCACTCATTTGGGTTTGTTCTGCAAGGCTTTGTCTTCAAAAACATGGGCTCTGGAAGGGAGGGAATAACTACTTAGACTGGTTCTATAAGGAACTGATTGGAATGACTTCAAAAATGTGACCGGTGCGATCGCTCAGTTGCTGTGTGCAATGAGCAGAGGAAGAGGCAGGAAAAGAGGCTTCGCTTTTGGATTTTTATTCATAAAATATGCAAAAAGGGTGCCTGGTAACTTAAATGAATAAATAAATGCCAACAATATATAATAATATCCAGTACAATGTAAGAGTTCTGATTTGTAGGCCAATTTAAATGTTTCACTTTAATACGCCCTTTTTTCTTTATTAAGGTTATCGTATTGTGTATGAAGGGTGTGAGCTTTTTAATCTTGTTAAAATAATGACACTGAATTTAAACTGAATAATTCATTTAAACGCTTGACTATGCAAATCGACAGCACAAAATGTAAGTGATGTTTTCCTTTTACCTTCAATATTGTGGATTTTGTTTTTCTAAGTATGGTTTGACTTGTCAAAATGAGAAAATGAGTGTAATATTTTCAGTTCTTATTGTTTTAATTAATTTTGTGCTTAATCCGTTTTTTAAAGTAATCAGTAAGTTTACAGACCAACTATAAAAATCCATCGTGGTTCACAGTGGGAGTTTCTTTACTTGTATTATGGTAACAATCCAGCAGCAAGATATGAGGCAGTCATCACGGTCTGATAAATAGTTTAGAAGGAAATGAATTATGAATAAATGAAAAAAATGTTAGTAGTTCCTCTTTTTAAAGCATTAAAAATTCATTTATTGTAAGGGTAGGATTTGAATAGCAAATTGTCGCCCCTGACACAGTTACTAAATCAAAGAGGTTAAACTGTGATAGTTAGCTTCAGAAGACAGTAAGCTTTAGAACAGAATTCAGTGTTTTCACTCAACAGTCGGCTTTAATTCCCCGGAACTCCAAGTTACTGTCACGCTGGGATCATGAGGGGAAGGAGGCCGGAGCCACGCCTGTGCCACCTCCATTTGGGGCTTTGGATGTCCTCCCTATCTGTCCTTTTGAAAAAACTGAAAAGTCATGTGAGGATCAAAGTGGGTGTCATGATTTTATTTTAATAATAAGGTGGACCAACAAAGCCACAGACAGGTACATACATACATACATACATACATACATACAAACATAGCATGTAGGGGATCTGATGTTTGGTTGATTTTGTTAAAATATCTTTCCTAAATCTGTTATTCACACAGCATATTTTAAAATGTCATTTAAAAAAACCAGGAAGGAACCTCATGACAAAGTTAAAGCAGTAGCATGTAATCACTTTTTGTTGTCTTTAAAGTTATAAAAGCATTAAGGACGTCATGTGAGACACTGGATCCGCATTTCTGATCATGGCCATTTTCCAAGTGACAGAAATCCCAGCAGAACACGAAGGTACACCACGGGGCCATTTCGTGAAGAAGCTGCCGATCAATGCGAAATTGCAGACAAGCCACATAAGGCGGTGTGCTTCACCCCTGGACGCCACCATGGCAGAAAAAGAAAACATTACAAATTGAAACGACCGTTATTCACCGTGTAAAAACAAATTGCTAACGCCATTACTACATGTGATTCTTCCAGCATTGGAAGTTGGATCTATGTTTTCTTGAGGCATCACCAGAGACAAAAGTCTCCAGTCCCCGGACTGCCCGTCTCTTCCCCGCAACTCAAGCGTGGCCATTGTGGTACACAAGTGGTCTAAAATAAAGACTGACTTCTTAGATTTTCATATCTGTCCTTATTCAGGAACCGTTAACCCACTGAGACCAGCACTGATCTCGGGAAGCGCAAAGCACGCGGCGCAATATTTTTCACCCCCTCTGCAGTTTTCCTAATGTCCGCCTATGGCAAATAGTCTGGCAAGCCGTGGCAGCTTTGTGCGCAGCCTTCTTCGCTCCTGTGTGCTAGTCTTCCAGATGCCATATAAGCATTTTCAAATTCCACATTTCAAAGCAGACTGGCAGAAACCGACGCTTGTCCTCCAGCAAATTTCAAATAATGGCCTTCGAAGTCCTTCCGCCGCTGGTCACGTGCTCCTGATCTTTGCGGGGCTGCAGCTTTATTGGTCTTTCATTGCTGAGATTTTGCCCTACCCTCTGGTGGAGACATTAAGAACACAGAAATGGATAGATCACATTAACCACAATTCAGACTGAACGCTTATTTCTAATTTTTAAGCGTGAAGTATGCATGCATATTACATATATGTAAAAATGGCGATACACTATGTACATTTACATACGATACATCTATGTGTTGTTTTTAAACGTTTAATCTGAACAAAACGACCAAAGGAGGCCTAAGAGTTACGTGTGTCTCTCGTGTATGAGAGAATGATCATATGGGAAACAGTAATAAGTTCTCTGCAACGAGTATCATTTATTGTTTTTGGTTTATTAAACTTGGTTTGAAATTAATTACAATATTTGTGCATTTATTGGTGCATCAATAAACACGACTACATGAAGGTGTGCAGTCTTTCATATATAACTCTAATTTAATTTCTGAAAATGTATGAAACTCAACTCACTTATAAAACAAGTTAGTTCTGTGTCAAAATAAGAAAGCGTTCATTTGAAAAATGTGCCTAATATCTCGGAGGGGGCACTAGTTCATCTAAAGACTGAGGAATTGTTTGAAGGGCAAAATAGATAGTTACTAAAAGTGACTATTTAAAAAATGATACAAGCACAACATGCGGTTTAGTGAATCTGGCTCGACGCTGTGATCGTTGTCATATCGGTCGTTGACTTTAATACAAAAGGCTGATGTCCATTAAAAAACCAGAATCAAAATCTGATCATCGATGGGAAAACTTTGCGGGGTGGGGATTGATAAGGATTAAAGCACATCTAGACGTTCTTTCATTCGTTTGAACCTCCACAACAATAGATTAAGCCCATTTGAACAAAAAAAACTGTTACACATTAAAGCGATTCCAAAGGATAAAGAGAGTCATTTCTGAAGACTGCAAATGTACAGCAGTTTCGATGCTGCTTTTGCACAAACCTTTCGAATTAGTAATATAACTAAATATGAGGCGATAACGCGGTGTCATAAAAGTGCTTTACATAACCGACTGATTTAACCAGATGTAAAAACAAACATTATTCATCCCTTCTTATTTAATTTTTATTCGGTTTATCTCAGCAAAACCTCTATATAGTAATAATAAATATATTTTGAATCTTATTTTAATTATAATTTAAAATTGCTATGTGAGATATATATATATATAAATTATATATAATTTTATATTGATAAGCCGATTTTATGTATTTATATATAATATACAATAATATACGTTTTATAAAACGTAGCAATTTCGCATTCTAATCTGTGCTTCAAAACTGTGCGCATGTTTACAGGCCTTTTTTTCTTACTCCCGAGTTCCACGTATATAAATGTACATGTAAATGTAATAAGTTCTATTTTTAAGCTAATAGCAAAGATGCTTTCACCAGAGAATGTCAAAAAAAATTGTAGAATCCTTAGCTAAAACAGCGGGTTTTATTCTAATTCTCCATTTTGTCCTGTTTTCATAGTGTGAATTCGGATACCCCCTGTAATGGCTTTATTTTGGGGGCATACAATTGAAAATTGATTTCATAAAGTGAAGGTTGTAATCCGCAGTCTTGTGCAGAATATTTTCAGGTCTTCTCAACTAAGACTGGACAAACTACTCAGTTATGGTGGATTTTATGTTCAGGGTTTGTATTTTCTAGAGGCTTGGTAAGTAATCGATTAAATAAATGGCCATTATATGATGAATATTGCTGGAAATAGTCTGGCGCCTTGCACTGCCGGTTTGTATACGGCCTCGATGCAAATCAGCTGCACAGTGACATTATTTTTACTTTGCTGCCTCTAAGCTCAATACAATACGCACAATTCTTCGAAACTGCAAAAAAAATTACAGCACTCCGTGTACTTTTCAAGCGTATGTTTTTTGTGCAAATTTATTCCACAAGTTTATTATCACAAGTAAAATAAATGGTGCAGTCCTTAATATAACTAATTTAATTTCCGAGTTTGGGAAAAAACATATATATTATTTACTGTATTATTTATTTCTCGAAAGGTTATACAACTTAGTAATAGTGAAAGGGCCTCTGGGGGTCTCAGAGTTGCTATTAGCACATTGTTTAATGTTTGAATTTCCGCTTTTTTCGCCCAGCAGACTGATTTAGGTTGTTTACTTTAAACGCGGTTTTTATGCCCGATTGGTTGCCCGTAACTTTGCTTCCTTTTGCCTTTTTAATTGTTTACTTGCCTGGCTGCACTTGTTCTTTATAACCGCCTAGATGGCGCTGTTGCACTGCGCGTGGCATCATCCACTTACCAACTTGACCCCGTTGACGACAGCGGAGTCTGGAGCATCAAGGCCACTTTCAAAACCCCTATTGGTCTGATGATCACGTGACGTGTTGCAGTGAAGCCGTAATCCTTTTCTGTGGCTTTTTTGATTCACCCCCCCCCCGTACCACCACCACCAGCACCAGCACCACCAACCCTCAACGTCGAAAAAAATGTCAGATTCCTATTGTTGTAACGGTGTTGGAGGTAAATCGGACTCCTGACTTCCGGATCAAAATAATAAAAAAATAACATGACATGTCCCAACAACGTGGCCCCCGGTTCCGTCCTCATGGATTCCCTGGTAGGAGGATCTTCCGCCTACAGAGATGAGAGCTACTGCGGCAGCCCGGTGATGTTCCTGCAGGCGGATGCTGAGTTCGCCTGTTCCATGACGAGACATTATGGACTCGTAGGTTCAGCTTTCGCAAAAGGTGGCGGAGCCTCTCCGAACGGCCCGTCTCGCAGTATCTACAGCCAGCAACCTTACTTGTCTCAGCTGGACACTTGGGGAGAAGAACCTAAAAGTTGCCCACCTACAATCGACCCGCCTGTTGCCCTGGGCCTGGCATCGTGCTCCTTCTCCGCCGACGCTGTGAAAGAGGAGGGTGTGTGCGCTCTGTACCGTGATGAAATTTCTGGAAGCAAAGAGAGTTCCGAGCCGGTGACCTACACCCGACTGTCAAACAGCACCTTGTCCGACTGTCCCCCGGTGTCTGCGCCGAACTTCTTCACACTCAGCCAGGAGGACTCAGGTGTAACGTCGCATACGGAAGACAAGATCGAGGCTGGCTTCACCTCTGTCACCAACATGATCCCCCCTGGGGAGGCAGCTCTTCGGGGGCCGTTCGCTGACATCACCAAGGGGGACCGGAGCTCAGCTGCGCCAGAAATAAAAAATGAGGGGCGCAGCTTGATAAAGAGGAGCTCGGAAGAGGAGAAACTTTCCAGGATGGACAGCTGCACAGATCATTCCGACAGCGAAGTGAGAGGTAACTTTTTGTTTGTCCACCTCCCCGTCTCACTTCTGTCCTTCCCGTTCGCCCCACACGCAAACATACAGGCGCCAGTCACTGGATTAAAATGTCCGTGTTATTATTATTATTATTATTATTATTATTATTATTGATGTTCTTGTTGTTGTTGTTGTTAGCAATAAGGCAACAAGGAATTAGGCAACTAATCACAGTCTAATATGTATCCAAACCGAGTGTTTTTATCATTCTCGATCATTCTTGAGAAGTATCAGTTTAAGAAGCTTAATAAGTGTAATTTCGACGAAAATCGGTGTAATAAGCACAAGACAATGAAAAAAACAATGAAAATAGGGTAAAAAGTAACCGCCGTTAAGCAATGCGTTTTAGACTTTGAACATACACCCAACCGAAAGGTTTTATCCTTTATTTTACACCTTAACATATTTTTACTGTACTTTCTGGCAAAAAGATTTAAATGCAGATCAAAATTCGGTAAGATAATAAGCATCTGAATTCAGGAGAAAAACTCAGTTTAATATTTCCTGGTGAAAGGATTTTGTGTATGAACGCCCAAGGTAATGTCAACTTAAATTATTATTATTATTATTATTATTATTATTATCAGCTCCAATAACTCTTAAGATTAAGAGTAAATGTTTTTTTCTCTATTTGTCCTTCTAACGACATATTGACGGCACAACAAACACATATTTGTGAAAGATATTATGAAAGCTCTTTTAGCCAAAAAAAGCCCGATGATTCTATTCCACACAGTACGAATGCAGTACAAATCAATCTAATAAAGTAATTTAAAATACCTTAAGTGCGTGATCTCTTTGTTCTTGTTTTCGTACTAATCCTTTCAACACTGTCTGTTAAAGCTGAGGACAGAATCAATTCGTTTATGTTTTCCCCTCTTTTCATAAACAAAATTATAATAATTCAACCTCAGAAAATTCTGACGGAAAACAGTATAAAAATGAATGTGATACAAAGGGTGGAATGGAAGGAATCGCTTTCAAAAGGAATTTTCACGATTTCAGCTCATCCCATTTGACTAGTACTACTGAATGAAAGGAAGTTTATTAAATGACATTTGTCAGAGAGGTGTGACAGTGACGAGGTCAAAAAGCTTCGTCATGTTGTATATCCATATCATATTTCCAAACAGCCTAAATTCAGTTTTTTTATCTCCATATAAAGCTAATCATAAACATAAAGCCAATTTCATCTGCAATGAAATGTTTAAGGGGGAATATTTCGATTTTAAAAATTTGTGGCCTTGGAAAGTATGTAAGTCCTTTTCCGACGTCACTTCATACGTTGAAATAATGTAAAATTGGTGAACACATTTTTTTATTGCCCATTTGAAAGGAATTTTAAAAACGTGTAAGCCATTTTCTGTGAGAATTTTTAAAAAGCCATTGCACTTTGCAAAAATTTATTGTTTCTGTCAGTTGAGAAAAGATTTAACAGAAGATGGAAAACCGTTTTTACTCCTCGGGTTTCATTAAACGTATGCAGTACGTTTGTGTGAACGTCAAATGTGCCTTTTTTGCCGTTGTAGACGGGATTAACGAGTGTATTCGGTTACCCCTCTACTGGCATTCAGTTATATTTGGCATTTATTTAATTAAGTCGTGTATTTTTACAGATGTTTTAGAGGTGGAGAAGGCAGCAGGAAACTGGCTAACAGCGAAAAGCGGACGGAAGAAGAGGTGTCCGTACACCAAACACCAGACCCTCGAGCTGGAGAAGGAGTTCTTGTTCAACATGTATTTGACTCGCGAGCGCCGACTGGAGATCAGCAGGAACATCAACCTCTCCGACAGACAGGTCAAAATTTGGTTCCAAAACCGGAGGATGAAACTGAAGAAACTGAACAGGGAGAGTCGTGTGCGCGAACTCACATCGGACTATGACTACAGCTAAATCCCTGAAGTAACGCTCGGTTTGTGCGCTCTTGTCCATCCCCTCGACCCCCAAACAGATGCAAACAGACAGCATCAAGAAAAAGAAGGACAGCAATCGGAAAAGCGAACATAACCACATTTTGCAGGCCCTAGTTTTATTCATGGATAAACATTTTGGAGAAAAACCATGACGCACATTATGTAAAGCAAAAGTGTTGACACTGCCAGTGTTGCTTGTGCAATGTGTCCGAAGAAGTGGTGAATGCCTAGTGTCGTAACAGTACAGTATATTCAAAGATTTAAGTATAAGTTTCTTGTAATTTAAAAAAAAATGTGTTCTGGTGTGTCACATGATGTTCTGTACAAATATCTGTTTATTTGTGTGCTATTTGATGTATTGATCGACTTAACCTGCATGTACATCTTATATTTCATCCCGCTCTCTAAAGTTAAAAAATAGCAATTCCGTTGGAGAAATAAAACGTTTTTTTAATCCCAAAAACGTTCCTGTCTTACAATGTCCTTTCCCCTGTCTGTGAGATGTCTCTTTCTTCGAGGAAGAGGGAGGAACAGGGAGCGCTAGGAAGGGAGAGGGATTTTTGCAGTTATAATAGATGTGGAGAACCATAACCGGTGATTTAAATATTAGCCAGGTGACCACAATAAGTCAAGGTCATAAAATAGTAATGTCAAGACGATCCTTGTACAGCAATGGAGGTAGATTTTATGATCTGCAAATATAATGTGCTGCTGCAGTAAAGAAGCGTTTAAAGGTGAGGGAGGAGGCTTAATCTACAGAGTTGGGGCTGCGATGTGTTGGATGTATGGTTCGCTCCACTGGTCCTGGTCCACAGCGGCGTTTTCTCCAGGACAGCCGTCACGAGGGAATGGAAACGCGTGGACTGATATGTAAGAAAAACCAGCAAAAATGCAGTAAGGACAGTGAGCCTCCGGAGCACCCAGAGGTAGGGCACATGTTTGCCAGCTTTTATTCTGCTTTGGGGACCAAGTGTGTTCAGCTTTGTTTATCTCACCCTGCTGGAGACTGGAAAAGATCGGTCGTTGATACATCGCTGATGCATTTCAGTGCTTCTTAAATTATTTCGAGAGCCTTAATCATCTGATTCCCCGAGATTTAAGGGATTGTGAACGTCCTTCTGCATGTCTGGGGAATCGTTATTCGAATTTGTGACAGACCCGGAACTTGTTATTTGTGCCCGCCGTGGTTCTTGCGTGTGTGTACTTTAAAAAGGGGTTTCATTTTTTTTTAAATTAAAATCTCGCATTGTGCACATGTTCTAAGCTGCAGTGAGTTAACGATGTGTACGTGTGACAACCAGTGGGATTTGTTTAACGGTGATTTTTCAACTATTACTGGGTGTGTAGCACATCACTCGAATAGGCTGAGCACACTGGAATAACACACCGATTTTTTGGCGACTATGGGACAATGTAACGTTAGGAATTTTTCTTCGGACACGTGAAAAGTCATCTTTACGCGGCACAGACGCTCCCCGTTTATTGCCGCTGTCATTGTCAGCGGGTCGCCGGCTGCGCACAGCTGATGCGTGGTTTAGGTAGTTTCATGTTGTTGGGATTAACTTCCTGGCTCACCAACAAGAAACTGCCTGGATTACGTCAGTTCGTCTTCATCAAGGGCGCCCATTTCCGTTAGCGCACAATCCGCTGTGAACCCTGCAAATGGCATTGTAAATGAACTGGACTGCGGGACCCGCGGAGATTTCTTCCTTTATTGGATTCCTTTGTGCGGTGGTCACTAAAAGTCTTACAGCTCTGCGAGAAAGAATGGGTTGTAAACATCATGGGGTAAACTTCAGTCGCTTTATATTGCTATTACTCTAGGATTTAGGCCAGCCTGTGAGAGGATTGGCCCGGAGTGTTTTAGGGCGTCTGAGGCTGTCCAAAAAGCCAGTCCAGGTGGGGCCCACGGGACTGTTGCTTCCGTCCAATAGGGCGGTGGAATTTGTGTCATTCCAGCTGTGGACTTGTTTCGGAGTTACAGCTTGTTTAGTCCTCATATAATGTGGATGTGAGATCGTAATAACAGTCCACAAAACACCTGATTATACATATATGACGTCTATAATGCATCCATCACCGTGCAATTCTGTTGGCAGCATTTGCAGGCTTCTGTGGGCTTTTAAATCGGCATCGCGAGGCAACAAAGACAAATTAGAACGTCAGTTTATCCGATGGCTTCATCGGTGTTGTTATTGCGATGCAGGTCTGAGCTCCTGTGGGAGAAATCTGTTAAATGTACTGTAATGTTGTTCTATCAACACACGACGTGTAAACGGGATAACTAGAATTAAAGCCTAAACCGTCATGGCTCGTGCGCACAGTTTAAAATACTGTAGTCGGAACTGCAGCCATCGGAGAGACGCGTGGATAAAACACGGAGGTTCAAGCAATGCAAGACAATCGGAAACAACTAGAAACTGGATATGTTCAGTACGTTCGGCGTTTCTCAATATTGTGCTGGTACGTGAAGGTGATGGATCAGTTTCTTACCTCCTCCACTGTGTTGCAAGGAGACCATGACGAACTTTGAGAATTACTGTGCAGGTGGATGTTTAATTCGGAATCAAAAGCAACGCGAACGAGACAGACGAGAAAGATGCGGCAGGTGACGTGTGTGGTTGTGTACAAAATAAGCACCAGATGACTTGGTTCAAATCAGAGCTTCTCGACTCCAAGACAAATATGCATCTGAGGAACTTAGTGCAGTCGTCCTGCTGTTTAAGAGTTATTGCACTGGTTTTCTCTTTTCTTCAGTGTTGCACCTTATTTACTGAATATCGAATTGGTCTGAAAACGGGAGTACATTCCCGCTTAACTATTTAATATTTTGTTGTTTCCACGTGTATATTGTCAATCTATTCAAATCTATTCAATGAACCAGTGAAGTTTCTGACAATGTAACAGAAAGTAGTTTTGAATGTTCATTAAACCGTATTGATCATTTTAACTGTACTTCTTGCTTTAGGGTCTTTTTCTAAAACGTAACGGTTCAGCTTGTACAATATATGTAGCAGTTATATAACAATAGTAAGAATAACGATCATGCCAGTGAGATAATTTATTTTCTAAAAATGTATCCATTTAATGGCGTGACCCTCTCTTAAACAAAAATGGTGGACCTTTTGTCCAACATAAATTGCTGGATCTTTTCTAAAAAATCTAATTTGAAAGTACATTTTTAAAAAAAACAGTCAGGGTGATCAAGGTTAAATCATATATGCAGAATTTTCGAGAAAGGAATTACACGATTGTAAGTGTGGTTTTCTTAAATGCATCGGGCTACTTTGTCCATTATTACAAGAATTCAGTTTTCATCACATTCTGAAAATCAGATGTAAAATGAAGTTCGTTTAGGTAAAAGAAGAATTTTAATATTTACTCCTCTGTTTATCAGAGCAGTAGTTACCTATTTATTGTGGCAATTCCCCCAAAAATACTGCTAAAATCCAACCCCTACCCGATCGAACTTTCTTTAGTGTCCGAACAGCGCCCAGAAATCCAGTTTGATGCTCTCAGATTAACATTTATCAACAAAAACTGCAAAGGAGAAAGGAAACAGCTTCCCCTGTGCCAGTTCAGATCCTGCGCCGATGCCGTTTCTCTTCAAAAGAGGAGAAGGTGTCGTCAGCACCGTGAAGCACGTCGTAATTCCCGTTATAATGTGGAGGAAAAAACAAATGACTAAACAAGATCCAAGACGGTGCTATTTTTCAAACGTCTTTCAAAAGTCAAAAGACAGTAATAAAAAGTCGGCATCGATATAATTAGATACAACCCGTGAATTCATTTACTTGATATGGAGAAGA
Organism: Arapaima gigas; assembly: GCA_900497675.1. Lineage (NCBI taxonomy): Eukaryota > Metazoa > Chordata > Actinopteri > Osteoglossiformes > Osteoglossidae > Arapaima > Arapaima gigas. The sequence goes on along the minus strand of UFQX01005247.1, from coordinate 535,832 downwards.
AAGCACTAAACAGGTGTATAGCAACAGCAGTAACATTTCCAAACATTATTATTATTATTATTATTATTATTATTATTATTATTAAGCGTTTATATGTGTTTTTTAGTGCTGAATGTTTCATTCCCAGAGGAACCGGGAGACATTTCTGGAACCTCTCGGATGTGAGAAAGTGTGTGTTTTGAGAAATATTTCTGGACTCTCACCTTCAAAAAAGATCCGTTTTTCCACAGGCCTGAGTTCCAAGGATTCACCTAAAACATGGTAGCATAAAGATAAATGTTTAATTCTTTATTCAAACATTGGATACGTTTTCTTGTGACACTTTTCTTTTTGGCACTTTTTTTGCCAGGGTTTTCTGACTACTGTTTAACATGTCGTGACAGGTGCAAAATTTTGCGGTCTTCATCACTTTTACATTAAGAAGAGGGCAATATTGCACCATTTTCAAAAATGAAAAATAATTAAAAGGATTTTTAAAGACGGGAATTAGCATAATGGTCCCTGTTTTGAGGACCCTGAGAAATGAAGTCATGTTTTTCACGGAAATTTCAAACGTCTGAACCTGTGATCATCAGTTCTTGTACAGCAGCTTTCAAAAAGAGATGAACAGAGATGTTTCACACCGAAAATAAACATTGCAGGTAACTTTTCACCAGAAAGGATTAAATTTTGTACCAGAAAATTTATTTTTTATGACGTTTACAGTTAAATTTCTGAGAATCCGGTTCTTTAAAATGGGTTTTATGAAAATAATGCCAAAATCGTAACTTTACAGTCGCATTAATCACAACAATAACGCGTTCGTTTTCTTTCATTCATTCTTTATTTGTTTTTTTAAACCATTTAAGAGTTAGATTGAAGGTGTCCTGTGCACTACAAAGAAAAATCTTTACACAAGTCAATTTATATAATTATATAACAATGTATATATTCAACCCGTCAGTAAAATAACAATAAATATGATACAGTATGCAGTATATAGTGTCGAGTGTATTTATTTCACTAGAGTATATTATTCAGTACAACTCAACAGAACAGACTGGCAAGATCGATATTTTGATAGAATTGACAATTTTCGACAAATATTATGGCCAGTTTTCCTAAGTCAAAATAAATTCATTTCAATGGCAATGACTGGTACTTCCGTTGGATAACAAAGAATAATAATCTAAATTTAGTTGCAAGAACACTTTCAATCTATTGTAACAATGTCTTAAAACGACAGAGAAAGAAATAATGAAGTAAAAAAATACACCATGGATCATATCATACGCAAAGTAAGTCCCTGTACAGCAGTAAACACATATAACAAGCAAGCATTCTGTGTAACTTTGTCCTTCCTACATTTCTCAGTGAAATAAACAAATGATGCGAACTGTTTTTCCAGGAACATCACTGCATTGATCCTAAATTTGTATTCTGCCATGATGGTACGACGCTTTCGGGAAATAACCGTAAAGTATTCCAGTGGCTGGTATGAAAATCACCGTCCATTTTATTAAAAAACAGGGGCATCCTTTCATTCTAAACGTAACGAAAATGTGGTCCACATTTCACCGCCCAGCTTTCGCCTCAACTGCTGTTACTGTCAGTCTGCAGTTGGGTTTGGTGTCCTGCAAACTGAACTTTGGGAAAACGGAATGCTAATAAATGAAAGGCAAATTAAAACACGGTTTGCTTATCTTAGCTCTGAATAGAGAAATCAGTGACTTATAATAAACAAGTATTTACACTTTCCCAACAGAGCCAAAGCAAACTAAAAAAAAGAAAAAAATCAGCTACCGAATAGTTTAATTCTGGCTCGAATAAAACAATAAAACCATTTTTTTAGTCCTGACTTGCGCAGTGAAATGAAGCGCAAACACGTTTGTTTGCTGAAATGTATGTATGACACGCGTGAGAAGGTTATGGCCCTTTAGCAGGAAGGCAGAGTAGCGTGTGAACGCGCACCGATTTAAAACGCGCCTCGTGGCGCAGCGGCACATTGAAGCTGCTGCGCCAAATCTGCCGTGAGAGTAACTGCACATCAGAGCTCTGCGTGGCCTGCTGGAAGCCTCATTTTTCAAACACCGCTTTGTCATTTTTTCTAAATGACGTTGTAAACGCACGTCACGTCTTAAGATTCCCCAAACCCTGGTTTCTTTGAACAATTCGTTTGAAAGCTGCGATTGTGCGATATTTGTCAGTGTTCGTGATCTTGCATCTTAGACATATAGACCTGACACGATTGTTTCAAGGTGGAAATTTTCGTGTGTACATTATATTTCTATATCTGTTTCCCGGCATACTGATGTACGTGTAAGATATACGTGTAAATAAGTGTAAATTATACACGTAACATACTCATTATACAGACACTTCGCTGGAAATGATAAACCTGCAATATAAAAACAGTCAAGTACAGGGTCACCACTTCACTTTGGTACATTTTCCTTCCTTCCAGACTCCACTCAGAATCTGACCACAAAACCCATCTCCAGCTTCGCTCTGGTGGCGAATTCTTAACTGAAACGATCACTATCGGTGTATGACGCCAACAATAACTCTAATTATACTGCGTGTCCCGTTTTATTTATTGCTCGGGGTGTATAAATTAAACAAATTTACGCCACTCCATAGGTCTTCAGTGTTGTTATGAGTCTAGTTCTTTTTACTGCGGTTGGTTGTTCACAAGCACAAGTCATTCCCAATAAAATCTCTCTGACAGTCCAACAATACCAACGTCACCGCAGTAGATGAGGAACTTTTGGCAGAAATGAGTCCTACTGCTATTTTAAAAACAGCATATTTTTGAGCAGATAACATTCTAATCACCGCTGTCTTCTCCACGTAACTGTAACCCATCCTACACACAACGCAGTGCTGGGTGTTTGTGTCAAATGATATCAGGAACTCCGGCTCAGTTTTATTAACGACACGTTTATGAACAATCAAATGGTCCTCGTAAAAATTTATTGAGGGACATAAAAACATGAACGGCTACTTGCAGAACATAGCTGCTCTGCATGGGGATACTGTCAACCGTCCTATGACTCCCACCTCCCCAAAAACTTGTTTTAACGCGAAATCCCACTATTTCCTAGTTCACTCCCTGCTGGCCCTGTCCTCATTCCACCATGTTAAACCCTCTTTGCCGCATATCGGTCTAAGTGTTTAAACCCAGAACGCAGGGCGCACGAAGCTCACAGGTGCGCACTTCGCAACTTTGCGCAAAATACGTGGGTTTCACCCTAAAATAAGAGCACCAAGTTCAGCGTGGCGCACAACAGCGAGTCGACAGAGATTAATTACAACAGCAAATAGTGCCGATGTGTAACTGTGCCCACGTACCTGACACGGACCCGCGGAGAAATACTTTCACACTTTATCAACAAACCGTCCATCGATATCGCGCCAGTACCGTACAGTTAGCAGCATACAGTAAAATCGCGGTATAAATGTACCATTTCAAAAGTCCCGTTGTGCATCGCCATCCCAGGGAGAATCGCGCATTGATCCTGTGTGCAATTTTTTGGGGTAAATATAATCACGTGTCGCGCAGTCAGCCAATGGGAGCGAAAGAAGCCCGTGGAAATAATTACCTGGCGTGATTGTTCTATGGGTAGATAAAAAGTACACATACACTCCATATAATAAACGGATGCATGTAAAAGAGACTACAGGCTGCGTCATGTCGACCACAGGTCCCATAAGCAATTATTATGTGGATTCCTTGATAAACCATGAAAGCGAGGACGTGCTGGCGACTCGTTTCTCCACTCCTGAACTGCTGCCCTCCGGCTCCCGTCCTGCGCCCCTGGTACCGGAGTGCAGCGATTTTCCTTCCTGCAGCTTCGCCCCGAAATCTCCGGTGTTCACCACTTCTTGGGGCCCAGTTCACTCTCAGACCTCTGTTGTTTACCATCCGTACACTCACCAGCCTCATCTGGGAACGGACTCCAGGTATGTGCGCTCTTGGCTGGAGCCGATTTCTGGTCCCGTGTCCTTCCCCGGCTATCCGGCGAACAGCCGACACTATGGGGTGAAACCGGACGCCGTCCCCGAGCGGAGAGCTGGAGACAGCCTGGCCTCCACTGGAAGGGGCTTCTCGGAGTATCTGTACAGCTCCTCCGCTGATATCCGAGACAAGACGCAGCAAAACATCCCCTCTCCGGCGTCGGAGATTCTGGCTTCAGGGAAACACAAAGACGAGAAGCCAGACTTAGACCCGAGTAAGTCTGAAGTGATCCCCGTCGGTAACCTACATGTCGTCGTTTGGTCGCAGGAGCAGCTCCGCTCACTGTCACTGACTTTGCTTGGCGTTTCTCTTCTGTCTTCCGCCTTATTTTCTCTTCCACGAGCAGGACTTGCCTGCTTAGGGGCTGTTGGCATTAGTCAGGACAAACACGACTAGTAGTGCAGGGCTGTAAAATAGGAAACAGGCTGTAAAACGAGAAACCCGAAAAGCTGCCTTTTCAGGGCGCGTTAAAACGCGAGATCTTTTTATGTCTCGTGCTGCAGATGGACCTTTCGCTCCTTTCCAAGGCATTTCTGCACTCACTTATTTGAAATGTATCAGGGTACAAACCTAAGCGAGCCCAGAGCGTGAACGACAGAATTTAAGTCACGTTATAACGATAACAGACATAATGAAGAGTATTAGTTATTATTCTGAGGGGGGTTTTTTTGCTACTGTTATTGTAGTCAGTCCATAGTGCGTCGCCTCTATTGTTCTTTATGCTGTTTATTAAAGGTTGGTCATTCTACCAAATATATATATTGCAATTACAATATGGGCTGGTATTACTGCAAGAAGAGAAGGAATACTGACTATTAAACTGTTTCATTTTCCAAGATACGCGTGCAACAAAATGACAGTTTTGTACAAAAATGCGCGCTTTTAAAGCATCACCTCAATGTCCTCCTGAAAGCGCGCATTAATACGAACGTGACATGTGCGGATTTCAATAAAATGCATTTTAAGTCCTGAACTAACGTTCTTCCTGAAGACAGGGAGACACTCAGATTGATATGAATACCCAGAATCAAAACAATACTCGAGAAACCATCTTGGAAGATGTCTGAAATATATTGAAGCAGTACTCTCGTCCCGTAAAGGCTTAAGACCAGGGGTGTTAAAATTCGTTTATTGGCCTATAAAGCAAATGGGCACACTCACAATTTTACGACAGAATCCGTTTTTTTTAAAGAAGTAAGAGGAAACCAGTAGATTTTTCTTCCATATAAAACACACAGTTGCAATATTTATAAAATATTCAGAGATGGGAATATAGCAGTGATTTTTTTCCCCTGTAAAATGTAGTACGCGCACCACAGCCATAATATAAACTGCAGGTTTAAGTGACATTTAAAAGCTGCCTATTTATAATTAAGTTGTCAGCATCATTTAAGTGTGTTTCTTCTGTTGAATTACAGATAATCCAGTGGCGAATTGGATCCATGCTCGGTCCACTAGGAAGAAGCGATGTCCGTACACAAAGTATCAGACTCTCGAACTTGAGAAGGAGTTTCTGTTCAACATGTATCTTACCAGGGACCGACGATACGAAGTTGCTCGAGTCCTAAATCTAACGGAGAGACAAGTTAAAATCTGGTTCCAGAATCGACGGATGAAGATGAAGAAAATGAATAAAGAGAAGAACGATAGTAATGAACAGTAACGCCACATAGTTGACTGAAAAGGACACAGTAAATAGAGAAAACCTCAGAAAATAAGACAAAAAAAGCATATGAAACGTTAAGAGGATGTCCCTCTTATTAGTCCTCTCATATTTCCATTTGGTATTATTTTATTTTAGATGGTTCTGCACGTAATGCATTTTATCTGAATAATTTTGAATGTGCAGTTCGTGTTATTTTTCCTCATCTGTTTTTATGTGTGCCTGTGTGTATGTATGTGTATATATGTGCTGGGGGGAGGAGGTAAACATAAAAAGCTGCGATGTTCTTAAATTCTTCCCTAAAACAGAACCACATGAAAGTACTTGAAAATATATTCTTTCCGTTATTTCATAATTTATGACTTGCATATATAGTATTTTTAGTTTTGGTAGCTGGTTGTTGTTTTGAATACTTTGTACAGAAGAGGATATAACAGCAAAAACAGGAATGTAAGTCTATGTGTGTCTAAGTGGAAATAGATTTCTTGTAACTAATGGTGAATTTTTACACTCTTACAAGATTCTTACAGGAAGATTGTATTATAATGTGTAGATCTTGGATATGTATAAATTTACCCAAATGCCATTGGTTTGCATTTGTTTTGTGTTGTTAAAAACGGAGTAGGTTTTTATTAGGCACCCACATACATATATAGGGAAATGGTAGAAAAAGTACAAATATAAATTTAGCCTGGGCTGCCGGTCTGTGATCTGCACTATGGTCACTGACACGACTGTGTGATGCAAGAAGTGAGAATGTACACTATATGCGTTTTGTGGAGTGGATTCGTGATTAAAAGCATCTGGCAGGTTAGCTCATTACTCCTCATGTTGGATTCCTTCTTTAATGAACATTTCCTGAGCAGAACCCTCAACCTTCACTTACTGAGCCCTGGAAATGAGAAGACATTGTCATCTCATTCCCAACTTCCGCAGCAACTCCCAATTAAATCTGTGCACTGGTAGAAAAACGAAAATCCCAATTATTTCTTCTCAGTAGCGAATTGCGGCTTGTGTTCCCGTTCAAGGCAAATCCCAGTGTTTAGTGTGTTTTTTCTTATTTTTGGAAGGTTTCCAAACCGTTTCTGTTGGACGCGGACAAAATTCATGCAGTTATACGTGATCTTTGCACCTCAGTCTCAATTTGCTTTTTACGATGATAATAAAAAAAATTGCAACGAAGGAATTACGCACTGTAGGCTATTTCGGTTTATCTCCATTAAGATTATTTCATCTTTCGAAAGATGTGTTTCTGAACACTCTTCGAAATGTTTGCTCTATACATGTCCGTGGAAACGTTCGAAACGTGCGGCGTTGTGTTTTATTCGTCATTATACAACAATATATAGGAGAGTAACATCATCACGTGTTCATTTTTTGCCGGATGAATTTTACTTGTCTAACGCATGCAAATTAGTCATACAAATGCATCATTTCGCACTAGCCGAATTATACTCGACATCATTCATGTAAACAGTGGTTGTAACAATGTAAATACTGGTAAATAATTATTACATTTGAACGTCACGTAGCATCCTGTCGGTCAGCAAGTTACCGTTCCAACCAGGAAAGTATATGCAGTAATCCAAATGTTTCCTTTCAGTGTCATAAATAAAGAAAAAAAACTTTTGTGTGGCGATACAAAACAATACAAATAGGTTTCGGGGATTTTAGAGCCCAATATACTTTGACATTTCCGCCGCTGAGCACAAAAATGCCGGTTTTATAGCCCTCGCTGAGGCCGCGAACAAAGCAGGACCAGGGTTACTGGCTAGACGTCTGGGCTAAATTATTTTATTGTTTTAATGTGAGACTATTGTGGACTGTTTTCAAAGGAAGCTTATTGCGCGTATTTTGTCTGAAGAATCCAATGCAAATTTAAAAAGCTGAAAAGGTAGAGAAAGAACTTTCTCCCGATAAAGGCCCTAAACTTGAAAGGCCGAAAAAAAAAATGTTCCACTCTTTTCCCAACCAGCAGATCACCTTCCCCGGGTGTCCTGACCAGTATTTCCACCCCAACATATCAAAATTTACCAATTAAACACTGATGTTAATTACTTGATTGTTTAATTAACCTGATAATTTCTTAAATACAACAGTAAAGAATCATTTATTTCCCCCAAAAAGCTCAAAGCTCAGCCAAAGCTACTCCGACGATGCCAAAGTTTTGCTACATGATTTAATATAAAGTATTAGGAAGAATTTTTTAAACATACAATGATGCATAAATGGTAAGTATAACATATACATTACACAATATATGATTTTAATAGGATAAATTAATGTCTCTTATAAATAAATGATCTAATGCTTCTGTTGTGCTGTCATCGTGTATATGCAGTTACTCTATTTTTTTAACAGATGAAGTGTGTTCTACAAAAAAAATTAATAGCAGTAGGCAGGATGATAACGCCATTTATGAGTTTGTCAAGGTGTGTTTTGTTAAGCATTTGAAACACTTCCAACTTTATTACATAAATAAATCCTACAGTTTATTATATTGACATTACTGCAGAGCAGTTTAACTAGACAGGGTTACCTAAATGGTGTCACCTGTAAAATGTTTTGAATAATGTACCTGAGATTAAGATAATTAAAGATCTTGAAAGAGTAACTTGAACATTGTATGAAGTTAAGTTTAAACTTTAACCTTTAAGTTAAAATGGTGGTATCACTAAAAGCTGAAATGTACACGCGTATGCTGCTTATTTCAAAGTATAACTTGTAGGGTTTTGTACTGCAATTAAGTTATGACTTACTCTGGGAAGGGAACCAAGTGAAACTTTATACATTCAAGTGTGTGACTTTTTCAGGAATTGAAATGTCATTAAAAAAAATTATTGCAGATTTTATCTTGTTAGAAGCAAACCAAAGAAATTCTTGTATCGAATCTGCCAATTCCAATTGTAACACTAGATGTCGCTGTGACACCATATATTCAGCGTGTTTTGGCCGAAAAGGTGGAAAAAGCCGAAATCTGTATCCTGTAATGCTGACAGCAATTCCCCTTTCAAACATTCAGATTTGACGTTTGTATTTGTTTCAACTATATGTGACTATATTTTTTCAAATATTAACGTCCAATTATCATAATATTCTTAAATTATAGCAAAGAGAAATTCGTTTTAGTCATCAGAATTGTAATGAATATGTGTTTTGATCAGTTTTGCTGTGCAGAAAGAAGCGCGTGGTTTTTAAGTGAAACAGTTTAATATTTTCAGAACATATAGGAAGATACAGACGGACAAAGTAAGACAAGGAAGACAAAAAATAAAAAATACTGAAAAGAAACCAAGCGTATAATGGCTATATCTTACGTACAGGAAACATGGGAAACTAAAAAGCTAAAATTAACTAAAAAACTAAATTAAAAACATACTCACGTGAATGTTACAGATATTTTAAAAGTTTATATAACAATTTACAGCATTTTTCAAGTCTATAAAAAAGTAGGACATTGATCAGCTAAAACACAGTAACAGAATATAAGTTTTCTAGAAAAGTCCGCATCGTTCAACCATCAAGGTTTGGACATTAACCACTAAGGGGCATCTCAGTGGTCTCGGAAGTATTTTACGATGCAAAAACATGGCGATGAAAACAAAGTGTGATACAAACAGGTGACGTAAACAGGGGTCAGTACACATGGGTTCAATCGCTGTAAATATGGTTCAATACTTAAAATAAAAATAAAGATAAAGGTAATAGAGAGAAAGTATGTTTAATAGTTACCAGATCCACTGTGGCTTTCTACTGAGTAAAGGGACAGCTGCCACTCACCAAAATACTGGGCATTAAGCAAGACAACAGCAAAAATAAGAACAGCGTAATAATAATAATAATAATAATAATAATAATAATAATAATAATAAAGACAACGAAACATAATTATAGCTTAAAACAGTCGTCTCATTTCTTCATCCAGGCTTTCCTCGGTATTTAATAGCTGACAAAACACCAGCCACAGCTGTTCAGCATTGCCTCATAATGTTGTTCAAGGTAGCGTCTGGGGGGGCGGTTTAAAGGTTGGTGGAGACGGAGGGGGGGGGGGGTCCGATGGAGTGGGGGTGGGAAGGAAAAAATCTCCTGTGCCTGTATCGTCGGCGCTAGGCAGCCTGAGCCCCAGCACGCAGCCGCTGCACACGACATGCGCCGGATTTGAAGCGGTAAATAGGGGGGAAGAGGGCAGACTGAGGAAGACTCTCAGATACGAGAAAAATTTCACGGGGGAACGAGAGAGCGCGCAGTCTGGGATTTTCCACATAGACACCGGTCTTTTTTTAACTGCCTCCCTCATGTTCCGCTTGTTGTATCTGAGTTTTATGAGGCTTGGGATATAAATATCAAAATAACTTAGGAGACCAAACTCTTTAAAGAGAAACATTTTATTGTTCATTCGACAAAAAGACATGAGCTCGTATTTTGTAAATCCTCTCTTCTCTAAGTACAAAAGCGGAGAAACACTGGAGCCAACTTACTACGACTGTAGGTTCCCTCAGAGCGTCCCGCGGAGCCACGCACTGCTGTACGGACACGGAGCGCCGGCGCCGGGCTTCCAGCATCCCTCCCACCACGTCCAAGACTTTTTCCACCACGGCACTTCGGGAATTTCCAACGCAGGTTTCCAGCAAAACCCCTGCGCTTTGGCGTGCCATGGAGATGCCACTAAATTTTATGGATACGAAGCCCTTCCGAGGCAATCACTTTATGGTGCCCAGCAAGACGCAAACATAGCGCAATATCCAGATTGTAAATCGTCTAATGGCACAAACCCCGGAGAAGGACAAGGGCACTTAAATCAAAACCCGTCTCCCAGCCTCATGTTTCCTTGGATGAGACCCCACGGTTAGACTTCTTTTGTGTTCTAATACTCAGCTTTGTCAGTGCAAACGAAATTGAATATGTCTGTGCGCGTCTCCGTGTGCGTGTGTTTGTGTTTGTGAGTAATGAGCTTCTTGCAGTTAATCGAAAAAGTAACATGCCGTTAAACTGGAGGACTTTTAAATCAGTATTCATCGATTTCACCGATTCATCTCACCTCTGCCTTCCATTAACTAATGTTGTCATGTACTCATGTCATAATGGCGCGGTAATGTCCGCAGTTTTAAGGCGACGGTGCGTTAATGTGGCGCTAGTTCTGTAGCTGTGGAAACACCCTGAAAAACAACAGAAACAACGGCAACAGTCAAAGCATCATTTGCACAGTTATCTCGGGGTAAATATTCTTGATCGTGTTTACAGTTATGACCACATTAATAGGCCTTGAATTAACTTTGGTTTCATTATTTTTTTTTCCACACGCAGGCAGCACAGACACACCTGCCGCCACATCCACGCGTGTCAGTAACACATTTGGTGTTTTTGATTTCGTGCGGTGTTGTGTGCGTGTTAAATTAACCGCACAATGCACTGATGAGAAAATGTTTCGAATAAATCTACATTCCAGTTTTTTAGTATTTTTTTAAAGTACGCGCATACAAACCCTTAAGTCGCACTTACGCCGCACATTTTAAAACTATCATTCGAACTCCATATACAGGCCAGTGTTGTGAAAAATCGCTGTCGATACCATTAATTCCTTCGTCTCCACGCGTGCCGTGAAACTGCGCTATGAGCGCGTTAACACCTCGAACACAGAATAAACATCTAAAGGACGAAAACAACTATAAGCGACCTCATTTTTGACCAACAGGTGAGCTCTACTTTAGAGCAAACTTCAACCCATTTTGCTGGATTTTGCCACTTCACTCAAAAACCGAAACACACAAAGTTATATTTTTTATCGAATAGTAGTTTAACATAAATTATGATTAATAAAACTCGCATGCGGCGTAAATTCATGCAGCATCTCCTACTTGTCAACTACACGCACTTACAAGTAGGTTTCATTTAAAATGTTTGTTATTTATGTGTATACTATACTATACTATACTATACCATACTGTGTTATAACCGTTCCATTTGTAGCCCCCGGACGGCGCAGTGGACGCCAGACCTACAGTCGGTATCAAACGCTCGAACTGGAGAAGGAGTTTCTCTTCAATCCTTACCTCACCCGCAAAAGACGGATCGAGGTGTCTCACGCGCTGGGCCTCTCGGAGCGGCAGGTGAAGATCTGGTTTCAGAACCGTCGCATGAAGTGGAAAAAGGAGAACAACAAGGACAAATTCCCGGGACAGAAAGGAGAGGCCGAGACCGAGGCCGAGGAGGAATGCGCCGAGGATGGCGAGGGGGGAGAGGAGGAGAAGAAGGAAACGGAAGAGAAAGATGAGGCTAAAAAGTGATTTTATTACCTTTCTTTATGGGTATATGGCATGAAGGGCGCAGAGAGCGAGTGTGTGGAAGGGAGCGAGAGAGAGCGCGCGTAAACTTTATTACCGCAGTTTTATTGAGTCAACAAGTGCGGAAAATCCCAGAGTCATAACTGTCAAACCAGTTCCACCCGCCACACGCAACGGCGATAGAGTTACACGCTCTCCGATGCCTCTTATCTCAACTTGAAATGCTTCTTCTGGGATTGTTTGTTGGGCCTCGGTTGTCAAACCACAGAGCAGCTCCACACTGACACTGTGTCGGTTTGTTTATTTGGACCGTGTTCTCAGATTTAACCCTGATATCACAGACAAGGTGGACAAGTGTTTGGTGCCACACATTTAAACAGTGTAAAACTTTGGTGAAACATTACCTCAACTATTAAAAAAAAAAAATCACAGTAGAAGGTCTGTATTGTCTACCCTGACATTCACTGTGGTCTTTTCATTGTCCATCCAACACTAGGCAGTCAATAATAGCAATTTTGAAAAAGTCTATGTGCATTTGTATTTTATGCATATAACGTTTTTGAGCAATTTGGGTTTAGGGAAGTGATAGCAATTAGATTACGAAATTTTAAGAAAAATATAACGATGCTACCTTAAAACTGGGGAATTGCAATATGAATTTCAATACACTTCTTTTTAAATTTTTTTTGTCATATTAAGCGGAACTCCATTTTCGAAATAACGCATACAAAGATTAAATTGTGCTGTTAGAATTAAACTGTGAGCTCCAAGCCAGCAGCCATGTCTTCTACACGCCATCGAGGCGCATAATGTGCGATCTGACGCGCAGAGAAAATCCAGAAATAATTCATAACATTTTTGTTATGTAAAAGAAAAACAAACAAAACTAGACTGTTTGTTTAAATCATAGATTTTGAGGGTTTTTTTTCTTTCAACCTGTTTGTTTCTGTCTCTTCCTGTTTATTTTTCTTGATGAATAAAATAACTTTTGGTGAATGAAAGCATTTAAACACGCCGTGTACTAAAGTGACTGTAAAATAACTTTGTGATTTACTGAAATATTTTGTGTAATTTATAAAACTGTAATACTACCTATAATTAGCTCTTAATCTGCAATTTTGTTTCGTTTTACTATAACTGATTGGTAGCTGTACATCTATGGGTAAATTCCTCACAGCTGTAACGTCACACGGTGGTAGATCGTCAGAAATCTCACATTTTGACAAGCAGGAGGCTTGACTGTTAGAAACCCGTTGATACCGGACTGGTCAAAAAGTGCGCCAACGAAAAAAGTGAACCATAAAATAACTTGACGATTCTTCATAAAGTGTTCCTTAGAGCCTGGTAAAAAGAGTAAAAAAATTGCCTTTTCTGACCATGTAGGCCACTACTTTTTACTGAGTACTAGTAACTACGATGTGATTATGATTGATTGAAATTGAAATGCAAAAGAAACGATTTAAAAAAAAATTCCTATGTGCTACAATTGTTCTTACAGTTTTATTGGCGTCACTCTACAAAATATGAAGAACAGAAAATGTGCATGTGCAAACATGCGCAAGACAACCTTACCGCTTCCTAACGATCTACTGCTTAACATTTGCTCTGTCGTTCGGCAAAATTCTTACAAAATGAATTATTTCACCCAACAACTGAAACTGCCTATAAATTAAAAATGCACATTTGTGTCTGTTATTGCCATAACTAGTATTAGAAGATTTTTATTAATACACTGGTTATTATTATACCGTCCTGATGTTATAGAGTAGATTTTTATTGCACTGATTATAATCTTGTGTATGTCCCCTTATATATTGACGTTAATATGCTCGTTTTCTTATGATTTACGAAAAACACCGGAGGATTTTGAATGTTCTGAATGACAGAAAATAAATAAAATGAATACGGTCATCCAGTACCTGAGTGCAGTCCATTATTTTTGCACTTTCAGAGGAAGAAATGTCCTTGGTAGTTAAATCTTGGGTCTGCGTCACAAAACCCCAGATCACACGCAGCAGCATTTAGCTTTGTATGATAAAGAGGTGCAAAGATGAAAGGTACGCGTGAAAACAAAAGAAGAAGAGCGAGAATTGTCTGAAAAAGGGTACTGAAGAGGTGCTATTGTTTCTTTGGTTGGGACAGTCGATCTGCCGGTAACTAGTCTGTTCTGTAGGTCCCACTTACTGCAATAGAGGCACAAAAAAATACTGCACTAAGCGAGATGTTTAATAAAACGTGCTTTTTTCAGAACTCTTCCAAACGCACGTCCTCGTGTAAAGGTGTCACCATTTATGCACATAAACATGGAACTGAGCTGATGGCTTTAAAATATAAAAGTGGGTGTTACTGGACCATTGTCTAAAATCACTGTTGATCCGTAGTAGTAATAGACTAAAGGTTGTTTCCATGGAGTCTTAAAAATTAAAGACTTGTAACTGATTAAAAGATGACTTTCTGCTTCACAGGTTTTGCCTTGGTTCGACAGTCAGTAGTTTTGAATAAATCTGAGCGGATTTCATAATAAATCTGTAAGAATTAAGTAGTTCCGCATCAAGCATCTTAAAACAGTTTTAAATCAGCCATTAACATGTAGCAAAAAAGTAGAACGTGTTTTAGAATTGATGGCTACTGAAATGTACAAATATAATGCACGTATAAGTGAATCCTATTTAGCTTAACATCCATTTTCTCTTTATATATATTTATATATAATAATATAATAAAAGAATATAATATAATATATAATATAAATACAATTACTTATAAACTGCATTTCAGAGACGATACATTTCCTTGAGCAAAAAGGTATTTTTATATCAACAGCGTAACATTAGTTGTGTGAAAGGTTGTATTATTTGTTTGCCTCAATGATTCAATGTTATAATTCTGACAATAAGTTTAAACAATAGAGAAACTGTTCTGTGCATTTTAAATATTTCAGAAATTAGTTTTTTAGTACGAAATTATTAACTTGTATTCAGATTGCAAATTTGTAATTTATCAAAAGGCAAAAAACTGAATTACTTTTTCCAATTAAGCACCGCATCATTGCCTTAAATATCGTGCTATAAAAATGCAGGATATTTACCGTGTTGCACTCGGACCCGCTGTTCTTCTCATGAAATGTTCCTGTACATAATGTAGTTCCTAAACCGTTAATCCCATCTAATGTGCAACCAACATATTTCTACATGGAATAAGCATGGAAGTGTATATTTAAGAATCCAAGAGTGCATTTACAGTAGAAATTAAATTATTTAATATAGAACGTAGAAAAGGAAAACGATAGCTAAAAGTGACAGTTAAACAAGTTTCTTGAAAATATTGATATTTCTATATATTTGCTATATCATCAGGCATATTCTTCTTGAAGACAGACTTCATAGTTTGATACAAGGCAGGGAACTAACTTCATGTTGCCGCAGTACTAAATGACTGCTGAAAAGTAAATAACTACAGTGAAATAAAAAATTACGCTGGGAGACTCTGACATTATTCCCTATAAATTACATTTATGCATTAACTGTTATTATTTTGTCATGTTCTTGGCTCCCTTTAGTATACAGTCCAAAGAATAATATTTTGAGAAATTAGTTAGTATACTGATAATTTATTTTCCACGAAGTTAAACGTGAATCCAAAGCACAGACGTTAAAAAGGGGGCGTAACCTCTTATATTGAAGGGAAAATGTTTATAATATTTTTGGTCTTACACAATAACTGAAAAATTGTTACACCACTGATCCAAACAGAATAATCTTGTTTTGAGGCCTTCGGGGATAAATTTCTATTTTGGCTTGCTTCTTTGTAGATGTGTTTAAAAGCTACCATTTCTGAAGATACTAACGCAAATGTAAGCGTTTATGAAATATCAGGCTGTTGTGTTGGTATCAGGCTCAGCATCCTGATAAAAGGCCAGCACTACTTCGCGGGACCGTCGCGAGCTGCCGGGTGGATCTGCGCATGTGCGGGCGCCTACAGACGTCACCACAGCGATATCATTGGCAGCTGAAGTTCAAGCTAATTGAAAACGCATAACTGATATTCTCTGCAATCTAACCATACATGATGTAAATTATGTATGGTTACATAATTATAAAATTATTAAAAAGTTTTATAGTTAATTATGAAACAAGTTAAGCATAACTGCTGCCCTTGAGCATATAAACCAGAGCGGTTATTGTGCTGTTTTCAAACACGACTTTAACATATATAAAAGAGAGGATTCCGCGGTGAAGAAACATCCGTGTCAATAAAAAGGTGGTGGCTGTGGAAGACAGGCGCAGCGCATTCCTCGTTGTTTGGGGAGAAATTTACTGCTGAGTAATAAAACTTTACGATTGAATCTTTGCTCTGATTGGCTGCAGTAAGTCACATGACCCAGTCTTCATGAACCTGAACTTTGTACTGTAGCCTTTCTCCGGATCACAGTATCTGTACTCCGCTGCTGCCTTGCTGATGGCACACAAAATGAATCCAGTCACACATTTTTATGTGTTCTTCACTTGGAACGGATCTTATGGACACGGTGCTGTTTTTCTTCAAGCCGCTCACTTTGCTGCTATACTGCTGCGCTCCAGTCACTGTAATGGCTCCTCTCTCAGCCCCTGGGGGTAAAACAGCTGCTGTGCTTCTCATGTCGGATTGCAGTAGTGCTGAAAGGGTCGTTCGACTATTGGCCTGCTCTTCGATTTCCACCTAAACGAGGAATGACTTTCTGAGGCCCGCACTTTAGCGTTCTGGACCGCCGAATGTGCGTTACAGCAGCAGCGGAGGGACGCGGTAAGTGAAGGATCCTCAGCTGCTTATTGGCTTAAACGTTCATCTGTGAGATGTTATGAATGGGTGATGAGCTTCTGATGGTCCAAATTACTTCTGCACACAGTGAGGTAACATTTCCGCGCTTTTTGGTGAACTGGAAGCAATTTAAACTCAATTTAGTTTAAGGACCTGCTTTATGGAAGTGCTGGACATGTGTGATATTGGGCATGAGGTAATTATGTGATGTCATATTTAAGGAGAAATAGATTTTATATTCATCATCCTTTGAAATTATCTAGTTAACTGAGTATGACTTTGTACATCGTATTTATTCATTAATAAGAGTTTATGTTCGTGGTGGTTAAGATCTTCACAATGTTAACAAAGCAACTTACTTATCATGTATACAAAGCTATCATAAGCAATTTTAAGAGCATAGGATACTATTCGTATTGTGAAATTGGCTTTAATGTTTAATTTAATCTAAAGAGCAGAAATCAGACTTGTTTGTGGCCTACCAGTAAAGTTCACACACACACAGAGCAGTAAGGAAAATATACCAAGGTTTAGATTATGTCTCCCTATCGTTGTTGTATTGTTGTTGCTGTGGTGGTTGTATATCTGGTGTCATGTTTGCAAAGGTATGTCAAAGTATTCCACATAGATTTACCCTGCAGCACATGGAATTACCAATAGGCTTCAAGTGGCTAAAAGGGCGGGGGGGAGGGGGGGCTCTGTGCAAAGACTACTTATGTTAACAGTCCAAGAGGACGTGGACGTCAGCCATCATTTTAAATTTGCATTGTATTTGTTTTGTTTTACTGGTGAACGGAACTGACTGTTGCCCTGAAAAACCCAGTTTTATATGACATTTTTATTTGAAGCCCCTAAAGTAAGGTTGGCAGGGTGAGATGTCTTTTCTACACTGACATTTCCAAGTTTAAAATCTAAAGCATGTACATATTTAAATAGTTAAACACTTGTGAACAGAACTTATGGATGAAACTGAAACAGAAGTTACTTATAACCCATAAGAAACTATAAAAAACAAAACGTAGGGGGGTCATGACAATAACTGCATGCTAAAATACATTGATATATTGATTCATAAAAGGTTTACTTTTTACAAGCTTTATTTTGTTTTAGACTGGGGTTGTGGTGATGTAGCAAACTCTTGTCAGTATGTAAAAATTCATTTTGTGACTTTGTTTTTACAGCAAAATACATTTTATTAATATTGTTAAACTTATTATAATTTTATAATGCCAGCCTTTGTAATTTATAATGATCACTTACTGTGAAGGGTTAATGTTTGGCGATTTTGCAGCTATGCATTTAACTGCAAACGTATAGGTTTTTTGTTTTTGTTTTTTTTAACAGTGTGTAGCCGTTACTGCTAAATGTAGCCGTAAGCTAGTGTTGTACTTATGCATATTTACTGGTATAGGGGATAAATATTAACTTGATAAAATGAGAATGATTTAGGAATATCATTTTTGGGTTAAGTATAATTTTTACAATTTCTTATTACAGATAAAACAAATTTAAGGCAATTAAAATGGTCTTCTATCCAGAAGAAAATCTATTAATTGCAAGTATGTTAATGAAAAAATATTAAAAATATTAAACTGAAAGTTATAAGGCTCATACCTTGAGTCGATTATTTTATACTGTAGTTTAATTATGGAAGTAAAACTCCTTACATAGAAGATGTTTTTATCATTTGCTCTGGGCTGATTTGTATGTAAGTCGCGACAGGAAAGTCCCTGGAAATCGCCGTATGTAAATATTTAAAGGCAACACTGCCACCTTGTGTCAATTCTTTACCATGTTAATCTAATTATTTCAAATAACATCTATTATCAATAACTAAAGACAAAAACCATCAATCTTACATGAATGCATCGTTACAGATTACTGCCATACATGATTTACACGCACTGGTTTTGCAACCTTAATCGCATACTTTTAAAATTGTGAACCGGGCTGAAGCTTTTTTCCTGCCGTTAAACATGACGTCACATGCCTCTATTATAGAAATCGGATCAACATGCTCAAACGTTTTGTATATATGAATGATCTTTTACCCCAGATGTCAGAGACAAACAGTAATAAACAGGCGCACACGCAGGCAGCTGCGACCAGTCAAATACTGTACTGCAGAAAAAGGCTCCGGAATCTCCTGGGGCGGAAGACAAGCGGCGCCACGGCTCTTTCTCGCTACCTTTGCTGCAGAAGGGAGGAAAGAAAAGAGATTTTTAGAAAATAAACACATTTTTAGGCAATTTATTTTATACCAGAAACAGTCCTAAACACTCTGACTTACCTGTAGGTAAGACAAAGGGAGCTCCTATTAATAAGTAGTGATAACCACTAGACACCCTAACTCCAGCAAAACCTCTGCATGCTGTAATAAAAATATTTAAAAAAAAATAAAAAAATAAATAATAATAATAATAATCATCATCATCATCATCATCATTGCTACACAGAGCTCTGTATGTTGTGCTGTCATATATTGTAATTTTTATTATGTTTAATTAATTCATTATAACCGTATTAAACATACTTGAAATAGCTTTAGCTTAAACAACAATCATACTACTATTAATCACATTAATATTATTATTAGAGCCAGGACCTGAACAGAGAGGTAATAATTAACGTGGGATTACTTTACTATAAGGCATGAAGAATTCTTGCTTGTACTGTACACGAATGTCTTATGTTTACAGGTAAATGATTTAGTCCATCAAATGAAATATAAAGAGCTAATGAGGACATGAAACTAATAGTTAGGTAATTACGGTACAGCTGCTGGATGTTTATCACATCACTGTACACATCCCCCCAAAAAACTGTTTGTATAATCTGATGAGAGAACAATTAAACGCTATTAACTGGCCCTGTAAGTGTGTTAACAGCAGTGTTTTATTTTTGCAAATCATCTATCAGTTCTGTTTACTCATTCATAATAATAAAGTCATAACCATCATCTTCCGCACATTTGCACTGCTAACCTGCGTGTTTATTTTTCTGTCATGTACTTTGCTATTCTCAGCAAACTATTTACTCATTCTTTTATTAAATTTGTTCAAAGACCTTTATATTACTATAATTTTTGCAATATTGCCGTTGAAATGTAACATTTTATGATTATGAATGTATACTTATAATAGATTATTATAGATGATTTAAAGTGGATTAAAGGTCTGCGGATCACAAAATTGATTCAAGCTTGATTTTGAGGCAAAACTAGGATATATTAAGACTTCAAGAAAGAATAAAATTCTATATAAATCTCATTCTAACAGTCCAAAAAAGACCTGAATAACTGGATCCTTTGCCTATTTATTTATTTCAACATTCTACGGTACAAAAATATGTAGTGCAACAAAACTTTTTAGCATACATTTATTCACCCACCAGAACCTCTTACCAATATATTCATATATTTTATTGTGTTCATTAGAAATAAATATCGCAATAACGAAGTATAACTCGCAGTGGTATTGACAGCTTTGCAGTTTGTTCCATGTTTAACGGTGTGTTTCTGCCAGGCTTTTACGTCTTCAACGACGCAATAAAACACTTCGAAATCTTTCTTGAATTTACAACTTGCTCCAAAGCTGCCGTCATTTGTACTGTTGACCAGCTGGTTTTAGGAAGCAGTAGCTTCCTAGTTTTTTGGTAATGTTGAAAATCCTGGGAAGAGCCTACTTCTAACACAGCACATCACTTCGACAGTAGGATTCATCTCGTCTAAAATGGACCATCTTTCAAAAACGACAATATCCCGCTGTAATCGGTAAGAGAAGCACAATGGCACGACATATGCCGATATAATAATTGAGGACATTATATATGTCACAAAATATCTTACAGT
This sequence comes from Arapaima gigas, assembly GCA_900497675.1. Taxonomy (NCBI): domain Eukaryota; kingdom Metazoa; phylum Chordata; class Actinopteri; order Osteoglossiformes; family Osteoglossidae; genus Arapaima; species Arapaima gigas. The sequence goes on along the minus strand of UFQX01005247.1, from coordinate 515,244 downwards.
TACTTAATTTGCGTGAACAGGAACAATTTCCAGTCACAATTTAAAATAAAACAAGTCTCGCGCTGCATCTAAGCACTATCAAATATAATTCTGAAGCTAAAGTTTATTTTTAAATTTTTGGCCATTTAAGTTAAAATGTTCCTTGGCGACTCGGTTAGGAACTTTGAGTATCATTTTAGTGATACATATATTTAAATATAAAAGTAATTTACGGTAACTAAAGCGTATTTTATTGAACGTTTGTTTAAGTGCCTTTATGTCTCAACTGTGAACTTTCTGATATTTCTTTGTATTTATTATTTGACCTCGAAAATAGCGGCTATCGTCCTTTTAATCAGTGTGTGTGTGTGTGTGTGTATATATGTATGTATGTATGTATGTATATAAATGTGTGTATAGGTGTCTGCTGGCTCCTCACACACGGACGCACGGTGCGTGAAGTGTGAAGGCTGCGCCTTGCTGGAAGCTGTCAGTTGTGCGCTTTATTGCTTGGCGCTTCCTCAGCTTACGGCCGCTACGAGACATTCTTCTGCGGTAACGCGGGCGGCCCCCCATGTATACCTCCGACCATCTTGCGTCGGCGATTTCCAGACAAACACACAGCGCTCCACTTTCTGCAACACTACAGTTAGGCTATTTCTCCCATATTTCGCACACTTTGCATATTTACTTTCCATTTTAAGCGCAGACACAGTTACCCTTTAAAAGGGCTCCAGTTTTCGCGGGAACGTTTACTGTGACACTTGGTTGACAAACATGGCGAGCTAAATTCGCATCATTCTGAAACACAAGGCTGCGAAATGTATTTGAATGTTCCGTTAACGTCAGAGATTCGGTACTAAACTGCGGCAGAAACAGTTCAATAACGCAAAGCAACGCGGACTCAGCGGTACAGTTTAAAAACATGACAACTTTTCCATTTTCTTTGATCGTGTCGTTACTGGGCACGTCGAATGAAACCATATTTCGCTTTTTCCTTGGTATCGTGTAGAATGTTCGAAAAAAGACTTTCTTCACTGAAAGATTGTGCAGAAGTCAAAGTGGAACTGAGTATGTACGTTAAAGAAGGACATCCGAGGCAAAATCTAAGCTGTGCCCTCTAATGCGAAGGATTTCAGTGAATAATTTTTATTAGACTCCAACAAAACCAATTATTATTATGTAATAATTCGTTAATTGGCAGTTCGCGACTGCCCGTTTTATTCTATATAAATCTCTGTTTTCGGTAAGCATCATTGCCTCCAGTGAAAAACACACATTTCAGTAAACAATGATACATATTACTATAAAATTTTGATAAGAAATATATGAGCACTGAAGGAACGGATAACAAATGAACCCTTGTGAGCATTAAACACAAACGAATTGCAATCAGTTTTTCCCCCAAAGCATTTGCTCCTTTAAATCACCAATTTCAATTACAAATGAAGTATGTACCTTGGAAAAGAAAGATGCTTTATCGATCTTAGAGAATCTGTGTTGTCAAGATTATTTTACGACTCAATAATTTAATTACTGTACTCCGCTGTGCAGTTTCCTAATCGTGTTTTCTCTTAACCGCGAGAGCCATGAAAATATAACTGCACTGCGTTGGACCATTTCACATGACAGGTCTCTGTAATGCAAAGAAGAATAAGAAATAACCTGCCAAATGTGCGTATTTCTCATTTTAAACTAATTCTGCATTTATGCACATTTTTCTCATGTTGACATCATATTAGGTTTGCAGTGCAGCTTGAATCGAGACACTTAACACTGTGTATCAGTTACTAGATGAGCGCAATTAGAAAATCGACACAAATATTAATGTGTGCACGCGGCTACTTTGGTCAAATGAATAAAAAAAACGACTTAAGTTTTTTGCCCCCCCCCCTCATACTTTCCCTCCGTTCCTTGCTTTTTATTGGTGGAAAACGGTCAGCTGACGTTGTCATTTTGTCTGTCTTGGAGTGAAGCCTTTGCTATAACATTCGAGCTGTGTGCCTCTAGCGTAGCCCTGAAATAAATAAAACAGAAATCACCAGCACACGCTTCTGTTAAAACACAGAAAATAAAGACGCTGAGCGACAGACAGAAAAGCAGACAAACAGACAAAGAAAGAAACGAGGGAGGGAGGGAGCGAGAACGTGAGGGAGAGAGGAAAGGTATGAATTCGTATTTCTCAAATCCGTCGCTCTCTTGCCATTTAGCCGGTGGTCAAGAAGTTTTACCCAACGTGGCGCTAAATTCTACCAGTTATGACCCCGTTAGACATTTTTCGTCGTACGGGGCAACAGTTGCCCAAAACCGGATCTATTCCTCACCTTTCTATTCGCCCCAAGATAATGTTGTTTTTGGATCCAACCGGGGACCCTACGATTACGGATCTAACATGTTCTACCAGGACAAAGATGTTCTGCCCAGCTGCAGGCAGACTAGCGTGGGTCAGACAGCACAGAGTTCGCTTGCACAGGATTACACCTCTGATCAGGGGAGGACTGGATCACAGGAACAGAAAGGAAGTATTCAGATCTATCCGTGGATGCAGCGAATGAACTCTCACAGTGGTATGTATTACAGCACCAAGAGATAAATTAAATAAATTGGCCTGTTTTACGACTGGCCCCAGCAACGGAACAAGGGAAGCTACTTTTTATTACCCCATAAACCATTACTGCAGCACCCTGTCGCTGGCTATAAAAGCCTTTTATCTTTATAGGAAATCCCTTTTGGTCAAGCGACCACCAACCCCCACCTTCATCACCAAAAATTACCAAAAAAAATAATCATTGAGGGGTTTCATATCAGATTAGTCTATCTTTACCGTTCATACTGGAAAGACAACAGTTCATTCCCTTTTATGCAGTCCTACTTCCTTCTGCTTATTTCTGTAAATGTAAATACATCCAAATAAGCATGTTAATATAATGTACTAGTATTCTTGGGGAAACAATATGGTGAGTTTCAGTCTAAAATATCAAAACAGACAAATCTCAGCTGTAATTGTTAAGACTTTTTATTTAACATTCCTGCTTCCGTTGTTCACTTAACTTTTGGGGGGACTTTTTATTCTGAAACAGAAATCAGAAATTCTAACGCAAAATGCTGAAAATATATTGCATTCAGAATAACTTGTAAACTATTTTAAATGTATTTTCTGCACAGGAGTCGGATATGGGTCAGATAGACGGCGGGGTCGGCAGATTTACTCCCGGTACCAAACTCTAGAACTCGAGAAGGAATTCCACTTCAATCGTTATTTGACCAGACGAAGACGTATCGAAATCGCCAACGCTTTGTGTCTTACAGAACGCCAGATCAAAATCTGGTTCCAGAATCGCCGCATGAAATGGAAAAAAGAGAGCAATTTAACTTCGACTCTGACCGAAAGCGGTTCCGCCGCAACAGCTCAGGAAGGAAAGGAAGAAGAAACACAGGAGAAGAAGATAGAGCGAACATCGACTTAATCCCTAAATCCTCCAGTGGTCTATTTTCCTAAGATAAAAACTAGTAAACCTGCCCACCTTATTTTTTCCGGCACAATTCATCACAAATATGTACAAACACGGGAAAGTGCGCCCATGAGTGCGCACACACACACACACACACACACACACACACACACACACACACACACGCAGCCACACTCTTTCAATACAATATCTGTATCTAACAGCACGTTTGTTTTTCTGAATCGACTTTTAAGGTCCAAATAAGTGGTTCCTTATTAATACTGAAAGGTCGACGGTGTGAATATAATTCCAATTCTTTACATTCCCGCTGTGTCAGATCCAACGCACTGCGCTGAAATAATAGTTCTGATTGTCTTAACTGTATTTTAGTTGTCCTGTATTCACCCCCCCCCCCCGCATTGTCTGTAAAATTGTTCGAGGAAAAATGTTTCTGCTCCCCGTGGAAAATCGAAGGTGTGCAAGACAGTCTTGCACACGTAGGTTATTCCAGAAAACTGTGAAGGTAAAAAGCGTTGCATTGCCATAATAATGAGCATTTTGTGTTTGTTTGTTCTGCAGTTTTGTTGTACTGAAGCATTTGAGGAAAAAGTTGTCACGGGACAACAATACTACCTGAAATGATAACATGCCTTTGTATATATTGTCTATGCTGTACTCCTGTAAAAGCTTTCGTGTGCGTGCTCTACGCTTTCCAATGTAGTCCTGCATTGTTTATATTTAGTAGTGTCCTGAAAAACAATTATATGACAGTATAATAAAAGCTTAACGTGACCACAGATTAGCGCCAGTAGAAAATGGAATATGCTTTTCTTTGTGTTATAAGTTCTCGTCCAATTGCTTTGTGTGTATTTAATAAAAGTTATTGAAGTTTTTCATTTGTATCTTATGAAGAGACAATAACGCTTTTACCCCAAATCTTACTTTTAAAACAAAAGAAGTTCCCTTTTCAGTTTGATCAGGATCTACAGGCAGACATGTTTAATACAGAGAATGAACTGTGCAACAAATAAAAAAAAAATCTCTGAATTTTATGCTTTGTATATATGTACATGCACACACAGACCGTCACACAGCAGCTTATCTCTTAAGGGTTTTTTTTCTGCTTCTTGGCCTGATGTCTTTGAAGTTACGACTGAATAGAGACCCGGTTTTATTACTTCTTAACTGGAAAGGATTTCCCACAGGATGTAGTAAATTGCGGAACAAAGCGGGGACACCAAACAATCTTAACACGTCAAAAGAACAATTTAGAGTGACAGGCTCTGTATTCTTACTGGCTGAACACAGGTTTTTAAATCAACAACCTGAGGCTCGCAGTGCGCCGCCAGGAACTGTAAAACTATGAATTCATAAGGTCGTGTGAGTCTAGTGCAACTTTGCTTAACAACAGTTATCAGTTTGTGATAAATGAAATATGAAATGCTCAATTGACTCATTTAATAAACATCATTTCTTTGTGTTAGTAATAATGTTAGTGCTCGTTGAAGTTTGTCTTTCAGACATGCAGAGTCTACAAGATAACCTAAGTAGAGGCCCATACACTAGCAGCTTGTTTCGTGTATATTTATTAAACTATTAGCTCTCCTGTGTATATTTAAATGTATACATTTATTATTAAGAAGGAATTAATTAATGTCTTTTCAGCTGTTGCCATAAACGGTTTTCTGTAGTTCTAGCTCCTATAATCTCTAAAGGTTTTCGTATATTATTTAGGAACTGAATAAAATGTTAAAACTAGGCGGTAAGCGGGAAACCTGGAGCAAAAAAGTACTAAACGGGTTAAATAAATGTTATTATCACTGTTGTTGATGTGGCCCGACCAGGTTCACGGAGCAGATAAATTAGGCAATTTTTTTTTAAATACAAAAACATGAATGGTTGACTTTCTCAGGTCAGTTGTGCTCTACTCCTCAATTCGCATAACGCTTTAAATAACGTGATCGCTCGCGTTGCTGCGCCGAAACCTTCTGCCATCATCTTTAGACCTTCCCTTCACGAGGGTTCCTCAGTCGTCCGCGCGTGTGACAACACGGTTGTTGAAAAGGGCGTGGACGCCCTGCTCTGACCGCGTTCGGGCGCCAGGTGACGCTCTCGGCCTGCTGTCCACGCCTCCTCACGCGACCCTCGGTCACCGCGCCATCAAACACGGTTTTCCAGCTTCCATCACTAACCTTCCGGTGAGATTAAATCAAATGCGTGACTGGCCCACGCGAACACGTGACTCCCCCGAAACGTCCCATATTGGGTCAGTACACGTAGAATAACGCAGAAAAAATCCCCCCACCTATAAATTCTGAACATTTTATGACAAAAGCCCCCGAAAAAGCGAAAATCAAACGCCATAATGAAAATAGCTGTAAATATAGAAAAACAACCATAAAAACAACCGCCGAGGCTTTTATTCGTTGCTCGTACCTGTAGAAATGTTTTTGCTCACTTTTTACAATCTTTTCCCACGAAGTGACCTCCTGCTTTGCTAACTGCTTTCACAAACCAGCTCAAGAAGCCTCCTTCCACCATGCACAATTATAGCTATGGATCTGGGTCTGAGATCCATCCTTCTGGTTATTGTTACGAAGGGATTGAGCTCAATGGATCCCTCCCTTGCCCAGCCTCTTCGAACTCTCTCAAACGGATGGAGATGAGCACGAGTCTCCGTGGGTATCCGGACACCCCATCGAAACTGCCTCAGTCCTACTCCGCTATGGGCTCCCCGGAAGGCTCCTTAAACGCGGCCGGTAAGACTTCTCTCCATCGCGGGCTACACAGTGAACAAGCCGAGGGGGACAAGCAGCTGAGCGACATGCCCATTGGCAAGACGAGAGCAGGCGAAGTCAAAGCAGGAGCCATGCAAGCCGTCCAACCAGTAAGACAAGCAACCCATCCCGTTCAGCCCCACAACGACCACCAGCAGCCACAGATGTACCCCTGGATGACCAGACTGCACATGAGTCACGGTAAAGTTGGATCCTTTTCTTATTTTTTTTAGGGGAGTTGAGGGGGAAAGCCTGTTTTTCCTCCTCCTCTCCTCGTTCTCCTCTATCTAAACTCCCCTTTAATTCACACACAGGTCCTACTCTTGAGTTTTAAAGGCCATACTTGGAAATCATAAAACTGGCTCTCGTAAATTTTATGACAACGGCATCAATTGCTCGTAAAACTGTCCTGTTACTGCGAAGAGACGATCCGCGTCCAAATTTATGGTAGCGTAATTGGGAAACAGAAACAAAACTCTTCAACACAAGCAGGAGAAAATATATGTTTGATAATATTTAGATCCTCAGCTTTATGCATTTTAATTGTCTGTTTCGAAAGTATTCTATCCTGAATGCGGGATTCGTCATAGAAAACGATTACAGTTGAGATTACGGCACAAAGAGAAACTGATAACCTTGGGTTATTACACGAAAGTAATGATAAAAATATTATGATTACTGCCATCGTTAAGCAGTAATATTATTGGTGGTAGTGGTACCATTTGTACCATTAATAAGAATTACAATAATGATAATAATAAGAAGGAAAAGCCGTAGGTTTAGGAGTTATAGAGATGAGATACAATAGGAAAATAAACTGCCGACGCTATGGAGATTTATTGTTTTAAGCTTTGTGTGGTTTGTAAAAAAAATGCCACTTGCATGTTTTTATCATGAACATTCTTTTTTACTCTGAATGCATATTTTGAAAAGCGCGATTAAAGTTTATAGGTATTTGGCCTCACAAAAATGCGTGGTTACATCTGTTTAAGACAGTGTTTTTTTTTAAATATATTATATACAGAATCTGATGGCAAACGGTCCAGGACAAGTTACACCCGGTCGCAGACTCTGGAGCTGGAGAAGGAGTTCCACTTCAACCGGTATCTCACCCGTCGCAGGCGCATCGAGATCGCCAACAGCCTCTGCTTGAACGAAAGGCAAATAAAAATCTGGTTCCAGAACCGCCGAATGAAGTGGAAGAAGGATTCGAAGCTTAAAGTAAAGGAGCCAATATAAACGTATCAATGAAGTCACATCCCGGCTTCAGCGAGCTTCAAAGAATCTGGATGCCCGTAACACCAGAAGACATGAAAAATACCGTGAAGAACGTCGCCGTGTTTCTCATCTTGAATGATCTGCATCGACTACCATATGCTTCTTGTAGAGTGTAAATATGTACATGATAGTTTTGATAGTTGTCACAGCTTAAATGTTGTTTTCTTCCATTGTCTGTGGAGTGAGTCAGAATTCTTCATTTTAACTCAGTGACCCGGTCGGTATGAAAATAGTAACGATGAAGACAGGATTTTGAGGGAACTTTGTGTCCCTCGTCGCTGTACTGTCGTTTCATCCGACGGTTCGACACCCTTCGTGGGACGGCTGCACTCAAATCTTCACACAAACCTGTCTCACAAGAAAAAAATAACTCTTTCCAGGTTTATAGTGCTTTGGAATATAGACTATGTTTTCAAGGACTGGTCACAAAGCAGTAAGAGTTTTGCGCGTAGTCAGTACCTGTGGCGCTTAGTTACATGGAACGTTCTGTGGTCTTAAGTGTAACGCAATTACTTAAGATTTGTTACGAGATTTTCCGACGATTTGGGTGCATTGTTATTATTATTATTATTATTATTATTATTACCACCAACCTCATTTGTTTTTTGTTTTTCTATAAAACTTTATTCGTTTTTGGATGTATAGCGTTTGTTCACTTTCCCCATTTTCTTCCTCAGTATCTTGGTTACTGATAAACACCCGCATTTCTGTTAAAACAACCCGGACAGTAAGTCAGCGCAGACACTTGTGCAGCTTCCGTTAGGGTCATTTGGGTACAACTGACGTTTTCATTTAAAAAAGTGGCTAAAAAGTCACAGTTAAGCGGTACTGACAGTTATGATCATTTAAACTGACGTTCTGCAGGTTGGTTTCATCTGACAGAAGAAAAGTAGCAAATATGTAGCAGCCTAAAGTGAGTGACTAACAATATTATGCATTAAGCGCAACAATATATTTAACGAGGGCAAACATACACGTGTAAAATGTGCAGCATCAGTGCAGCTCATCGTAAGGTTATTCCATTTTGAACGTAACTACTCATTTTGTATGATGTATCTGCTTTTCCAAATAAAAACGAACCCTCAAGTAAATATGCAAATCTTGGTCACTAGTAGCTCTTTCAGAAATATACTGAGTGGGAGATAAATGCTTGTATGTGTAAGGAAAGATTTCCATTCGTGCATTTGGTAGATGTTTTTGAGTGTAAGTGGACGCCACAGCAGTGGGATTCGACACGAGACCAACCGTTACTGAAGCACAGCCTGCTAGATGCTGGCGCTTTCACAGCGCACACAGGTAGATGGAAGAAGTAACTTCCAAAGGTGGCAGGAGCTCGGCAAGGAAGTGAAGTTAAATGGAACACTGAAGCCTCGAGTGTTCATGAATACTTTCATTTACATTTGGTATATACTATGATATCATAAAATTTTAAATTATATGTATTTGCTACTGACATGAACCCCAAAATCGGTCGTTAAATCAGGCCCAGCTTATATCAGCTGATACACATTTAATATTTTTCATTTAACGCCGAATTAAAAAATGTTCGTAAGAAGACGCTTGCATTTCGAGAGCAACGATTTAAGATTTATATGGTTAAGTGTTTATCCTGTGCTTAAAGGGAGATTTGCACTGGGCGTTTTGCCCTAAAATAAACTTGTGATTTAGAACCCCTATTTTTCTTATTATTTATGCCTTCAGTTTGATATCCAGACATTTCTGTCTGCTTTCCCTCACGTTCCCCTTTCTTTCAGGGATCAGACCTGTGAATGTTTTTTTTAAACTTGGCTTTGCGGAAAGCTGCTTCACACTTTATGACTTCATGTGTGAGACTAAACGAGCAAATATTGCGGACAAGGTATAGTCCATACGTTTTATATGTTTAATAGTCCTAAAAAGTGAATTTGACTTGGACCTTTGCCCTTAAAGGGTTTTCCAAACAGAGTTTATTGCTCTGAAGTGGGGTCTGTGCTTCCTTCCGTTTCCTTGGGAATTTACAGTACGGACAGATGTCAATAGAACTTTACGACCCCAACGCGTAATAAAACTTTACAACATTTTGCAGCGCCTTTCAAACAGCTGCAGTTGTTTCCCTGTTAGAAAATGAGTCATAGTTCAGGACGAGCATCATTTAAGAAGTTTCCTTTTAAGCAGTGATTCTATTCTGTCAGTCACTTACATAATGTCTACAATTTTGAAAGCCAGTTATGAGCTACTTAAACGCGGGAGCTGACTATAAAGATGTGTAAATGGAGCAGTATACTTTATGCATATGACTCAACATATATTCCAGTAGACTTCTTATTACATTTGATTTCTTTTTCACGTTGTTCAGTTTTGCTGACTTTTTTATTCTGCACATGAAACTAGATATCATACAATGTACTAAACAAATACAAATCTACATTTATATTTAAAAGATTGGGGCTATATTTATATAAGGTAGGCAGCAGAAGGAGCCAAAAGGAGCAATCTCATCATTTATGCAATTGCACGGAATATAAACACATTTTCAACCCCATTAAACGTTCTATATACAATGCTGATAGCTACAAATGCATATATACATATATTCATTTGTGCATAATCAAAAGACAACGATTTAAAGAGTAACAGGCGTAAAAATTCTGCTATACTTCCTACTCAGCTCGAGTTCCCATGAAAACAAATCTTTTGCCTCCTAGGCCACTATTTAATTGGGACAGCGGTTTCTAGTGAGGAATTCTCAAAATAAAAGGTGTGTAGAGACCCCCTGGGTTGGCTGCAGGGGAAATCTAACTTGTCCCAAGTTCCTTTTACTTCATATTAAGGCGCAGGTAACAGTGATTCATTACCTCTTTTTGATAATCTCTCTATTTCTCTCCTTTTCCTCCACAGAGTATCGAAACTGGCAGCCTGGCTTTCATTATTACGCACTGTTACCAGGCTTTGAATTAGTCCACTTTTCCCTTCCTCACTCTTTCTATTTATTTCCCGAGAACCTGCTCCCTGTTTAAGGTTAGTAAAAATAACGAGTAAGACATTACTTACCTTTAAGCCCTTTCCTTTTCGCATTTTAGCTACCCAAGATGTCCCGCGTCTGGGAAAATAGACATTGAGCAGCACGTATTCTCAGTTATCGCACAAAATTTGAACTACAACAGTATAGAGTAGGTCGCCTTTGTGTTTATTCTTTTTTGTTGTTTCTGCCTTTCTTTTTGTAGTTCTCAATAAACTTTTGAAGGTTATTTATGCCAGTTCCTTCCAGCGGTGACCCTGACTGGCTCATTCCGAGCACGTGGTGCCATTAAAGTAAGTTTTATGGCTTGGGAGAGCTGACAAACCCTCAATATATTTACATCATATATAATCTTAACTGTCCGGAGTCGCAGCTGTTGGCTACTCTTATCCCGAGGACGAGGGTTCGAAGCGTTTAGTGCGGATTACCTTGCGCTACACTCAGTAGCCTCATTGCATTTGACTCCGGCAAATGGATCCCAGGCGGCACAGTAAGTTAATCTTGTTTCTTGTGCCTGTAGCCTAATGAAATACACACCTGTCCCAGCAACACCCATGGGGCTTTAATTAATACTTTAATTTAATATTTCTTTGAGAAATGCCTTCATGAACTGTCGCTTAATGGGGTTCTGTTAGCGGCCAACCTGTCGTTTGCGCTTTTTCTTCAACCCTTAACTGACAGTAAAACCTTCTGATAACTGCAAATGATCGTTACGTAATGAACGAGTTCGGCGTCCTTTGCGCTGCTCCTGAACGCGCCAGGTAGATTTTTGTCGGTCCAGTATCAGGCGGTGTGGCCTGAGGTTTCCTTAACTCCGTGTTTGCCTTGTTCTGGAGACACTGGACGTAATCCTGCATTCGGTGTGGACCGGCATCTCTGGCCAAAGGTGTGCATTTTGTGATAATGTACTCGACCGCATAACTATCTGGGTGTTCTGGGGTATACTGTCTTCCCAGCGGAGACTCCCCGATGGAGGCACCTGGTGTACCTGGTAGCACAACATGGTTGAATATTAAAGATGGAGCTCTGCTTCGTTAAGGACGCTTCAAGCTAAAAGCTTCAGAAACATGTGAAACATTGCACTGTGGTCTTTAAAGATCTCCCAAGTCTTATTGTTGTAACCAACCCTTGCTGGACTCCAGCTGCTGCCATTATATGAATGTATTTTTCTGTCACTCTATTAGAGACTGTTATTTGAGGACTTGTTTGCTATTATTGGGTTTAACAGAAAACACTTATTAGCCCTTAAATTACCACTTCCAGGAATAATGGTTTTTGAAGTAAATGAGTAACATTAAATTCAAATGCTACAAAGATAATAGAGCAAACTTATTGCTTGAGCCTAAACATCTAATGTATCCTGTAAGAATATTTTTGTAAAGGTTGATTGGAATACTTTTTAATGCATCATGTGGTTGTAACAGGTTGTCATTGCAAAATAGCACAGTTAATATTCTTACTGCAGTGGAAAATATTGATACATTAATTTATGATGCACACAGTTAACAATTTTTCTCATAAACTCCCCATAGTTTTTAAAAGTATCATGAACAATGACATTTGTTTGGGAGTAGCCTGTGGAATGTACTAAAAGATCAAGCATGAGCTCCAGCAGAGTTGTTGCTGGTAGGGTTTCAAGACAATATTTAACAGTGTTTGCAGAAAATAAAAAATATATGAATGTTTATATGTGAGTTTGTTATAGATTCCCATTTCCAGAATCTTTGTTTACAATCAACTGTCCTGAGATGACAGACATACACATTGTTATTTGCCCAAAGCACAGTTGTAGCTGCATGTGAGTACGCAGTATGGTGGTAATGTGACAGTCTTATTTAATCGTCAGTCTGTAATTGCCACATGCCCCCCGAATACGCCTCTTGCTTAGCTTTTCCATTTCCGCTCTTTTCCGTAGAAGCTATTTAGCTGTTCAGTGACAATACCGCAGTGATTCAGTCAGTCTTTGCAATTTGGACATGTAGAGATTCCTAAATGCAGGTATTCTGGCCTGTATAGGTTTAACAGGCGGGCTGTCTTCCCAGTATTCAAGTATTTGGTGTACAACTCCACTGAGTACTATTGGTTACACCACTGCAACCATTAGTAAAATGATGCAAACGTTTCCCTCTAGACATATCATAAATACACAACTTGTGAAGCAGAAAACAGTGTTTGTTGACACCAGGAGTCATTCCAATTCTGTGGCAATACTCAAGATCCTTGTTTTGTGGTTTTCAGCAGCTATTATATTAACTGTTCTGTCCCTCTATTCTTGCTGCTATCATAGTTGTTCCTGTTTTCACTATTTTGAAAATGCTCCTGTGATTTTGGGTCTCTCACTGATGCACTTGAACAGTTATCTGGTCTCATTAGACTCCTGTTAGCTCTCTCCTGTTGTCTTCAAAGCTCTGTTCTTTTTTATACCCTACATTTACTGGCTGATTGGTTCATGTATTCATTCATTTGTTCATTCGTTCAACATTCGTCCAAGGCAGCAAACAGTGTTATATCAAAATAAATGTTTACAAGCTGTGACTGGGATGTAACCTACTTAGTTTTGCACTCTGGTTTCACGCCTGACAATGCAACACTGACATCCAGAACTTAAGAAAGTGATTGAGTGCAAAGTGCTTTCAGTTTCACAAAGTAGTAGTCAGATGGCTACCACTCTATTAAATGCATATAGTCAACTTGGAAGTGGTCTAGACACAGTTATTTGACAAAAGAACTTTAAATAAAGCAAAAACAACTCCTTAAAGATGAAGTGAAGCTATGGTAAGAAGCTCGAGGTTGGTTACATACATGCTGAGACTCAAGAAGAAGGAGCTTATGAATCATTGGTGGCCAGTATGATTCATCTGTGGCAAGGCTTTCATAACAGTAATTTAGTTAATTCAGATTTAAAGCATTTGCTGAGATACACTTTGTGGCAAGTTTATTATGTACACACATCAAGTAGCATGTTATGTCTTCTTTGACCTTCAAAGCAGTATGGATTTGTCTAGGTATGGATTCTACAAGATGCGTGATGTGTTGTGCAGGAATGTTGTGCCATGCGGAAATGACTGTGTTGTATAGTTGTAAATTGGACGGCTGCAAACAGCCCTTTCTACATCATCACAACAATGCTCAATAGAGTTGAGGGACTGTGCAGAACGCTGAAGCAATGAAAACTGCTGTCGTGCTCCTGGAACCATTCACTGACAATATGACATGATGACATGGTGCGTTATCATGCTGGAAGTATCTGTCCGAGTGCAGATAAACTGCAGCCATGAAAGGATAAACTTGGTTTATGTTCAGATACAGATAGGCCATCCAGATATTCTTCAGTGGTTATCAGGGGCCCTAATGTGAACCAGGAGAACATTCCCCTCCACCATCACCACTGGCCTGTACTGCTGACACCAAACAAGACAGATCTATGGGCTCATGTTGCTTGTGCCAAATTCTGATCCTTCCATCAGCTCCACACAAAAGGAACCTCGATTCATCTAATTAGGCAACTTTTTCCACTACTCAACAGTGCAGTTTTGATGGTCCTTTGCCCACTGGAGGCCTGCTGTCTGCTTCTTGACATGGTCTCTGCAAAGGTGGGGGATGTGGCAATCAGGTGGAAGTGATACAGTACAAAAGATGTGTTTGTTTATAATTGAGTTAAAAAACGTCCCCAGCAAGTGGCCCGATTACCTTCCGCAAGGTGTTGGCACTGTCAGCCCACTTGGAAGACCCCTAGCGTCAGGTGCTAAATTCTTGCCCCTTAAAATTAGCACTATTTGACTTAGTACCCAAGAAAATTCTGGTCCTTGAATTTGACATCTTTAAAAGATGAAGCATACAAAAGGTTCCAGAATGTACACAAATAAAATTGTTTACAAATCTTGAAACATCACAACAGCTTAATTTACTTTAAGTACTAATTCTCTAATGGAGACTGATGTCCTGCTGATCAAAAGGCATGTATGTTTGTTGAGCTGGTCAGTGGAAGTATCCCTTTCTGTGTGTGTGATCATGTTTGATTTCCCGATGATGAACTGGGGTCTTGTCCAGACTGCACTCTGCTTACTGCAAAGTAAATGCACACAAGGTCACAAGATAACAATCAGATGCAGACAATCCAGACTGATATATTGTCCTGGACCTAATAAAGGATGAGACTAGGACTGGATTAGACATAATCATTTAACAAAAGAAACTTAAAAAGAAAGCAACTTAATGCAATGTCAGCCTGTTGCGAAGAATCAAAGGTTAAGGACGTAGTGGGACATTATGACAGATCGTAAGTAACACAATAGATGTTTGGACAGTTCTGAGACAGTGAATGAAGAGCTGAGTCTTCAGAAGCTAGTAGAATGTCAGAAGACTGCTAGCACACGTGATGTTGAGGGGAAATTCATTGCAAAACTAAAAGAGAAAGAGCAATTTTTTTGTGTGTGCTTGGGGAAAGCATCTATAGTGGGAAAACATCAAGTGTCCTTCATGCCAAGGACAGTAGGTAGAAATAAGAGGCTGGAAGTAGTGAGGAACAGGCAGGATGGCAGGACGGTTGAGTTAGGATGACAGTTTTAAAATGTACCCTGGTTATAATGGGATGCTGGTGGCATTTGCTTAGTGCAGAGTGTTACACACGGACCAGCATTTTGATAGAACCAGAAAGGATGAATGGCTGATTCAGAAAGAACCATCACAGCAGTCTGAAGAGGACAAGGGCCTCAGGAAGGAGCTGAGGGGAGGAAACTGTGAGGAAGGGGTACATTTGTGAATGTGGTGGAGGAGTATTTGTGTATAACAATAACTGACAAAGTGAAGAAATAGATGTGGATTTGTTCAGTTCAAAAGAATTTCTGTNCACGAAATAGGTGGGTTAAGGCCTCAACTGAGAATATCCTTAAGGAATATATTTATTATTTTAATATTCACTTTAGTACTCTTAAAATATCAGGTATGATGAGATTTGTTTGTCAAATTATTTGGACTGTATAGTGTTTTTTTTTTTTTTTTTTTTTTTTTTTTTTTTCCCTTCTGTTTTGTATTATTCGTTTTGTATTCAGACTCGTATATTTATGTAATTTATTTAAATTAAATATAAAATTTAAATATTTAAATTAGCCAACACACACGTACACCTAGGACCTGCATTAGAAATTGTCCACAGATTCAACCACAAAATATTACACATTTAGATTTAAATATATGAAATTCTTTTTATTTAGTTAAGAAAAAGTGTTTTAACTGGACACTTCGTTTTCAGCTAAAAGTAATTTTCATTTTGTTTTATTTATGGCTATAAATGTTCAGTTGGCTGACTAAGTATTAATTTAATTAAGTATTATGAAATGTATGAAGTGTATATTTGTGTGAAAGGTTAGGTGCAGAAGCTGCCCAGCTTGGACTTGCCTATTATCAGTGTTTGTTTTTCCTACTGAAATGAGAATTGAAATACTGGGAGCTGAAGGGAAAAGTGTCACACAGGTTTTATATTTAGCCATGTTTGACAGTAGAGACTGATTTATTCCCAAATAATGTCAGTTATGAAAGTGAAGTTAACAGATCTTTTTGCACTGCTTGAGTCGGCAACGTTGTCTGTACACACTGATTATTTAAGGCTATTCAAGTGCTACCATAACCTTAAATATTCAGTATTCCTTTAGATATGCTTTTCATACCTGACCTGCAAAGTTCTGCACTAGACATACATAAATTGTATTCAGTTATTAGCTGCCCTAGAAATTGTCCTCGAAATCAACCACAAAATATTACCCATTTAGCTGCTCCATACCAGGGTACATGTGTTAACATTTTATGTGTCTTATTAGTGTTTTTGATAATACTTTAGATCAAATGTTTGTATAGATTATGGTTTTTCCTTTTGTTCAGTAAGATGGGCTTTTTTGGAAATTTTTAAAATATTATATTTTTCATATTTTGTGTGTTCAGCATTCTGCTTTAAACTGAAACTTTTCTTCTTTTCATTTGTAAATCCTATGGAAGCTACTTTACAGCAACATTGTGCGCTATTTGCTTCAGAGTGAGGATTTAACAGACTGCAAACACCATTCTGCCTATATGAACTGTTCACAAATATCTGTGATGGAACTCATGTCCTTTGCTAGAAAATATCTATCTATCCATTATCCTTAGCTGCCTTATTCTGGTCACAGTTGCAGCAGTCCAGTGCTTATGTTGGAAAATATAGTATAATGTATTAATTGCCATGGGAATTGAAAAAAATATTGAACGCCACACATGAAAAATCACTTGGACATTGAGCATCTAAATCACAATTAAAATGGCAGATAGACACATGAGTTTAATTTAAAAACAAGGTACCGCAATGTAATAGCTGTAAAATGTATGTGACATATGCATGTAGAGGTGGCATGCTGGTGTCGTGCGTACCTCAGAAGCCTCACAGCTCCTGGGCTAATGGTTTAAATCACGCTTTTTGTAGAATTTACATGTTGTCATTGTTTCCCTCCCACAGTCCAAAGATGTACATTTTATATGAATCCATTATTATTAACCTTTCATCCAACAGTAGCAGTCTAGAGCCTATCCTGGGAAACACCCTCATGTGGAAATCCCAAACACACGTATTCACTCACTCACACATTTACGCACTTAGAGCAGTTTGCCATCACTGGTTCACCTGGTCTGCAATGGACTGGGGTCCTGTCTAAGATGTATTATTGCAGTCAGATGCCCAGTGATTCTGGGACAGGCCCCAGTCCACTGTGACCTTGATTTGGATTGAGCAGTTAGTGATAATCCATAGATGGATGGAAAGTTCACCTTAAATATGTAAAGCTGGACTGTTGGAGCACATGGAGAACATGCAAACTCCACATAACCTAAGCCAGACATGAAGCTGTGGAGCAACAGCACTATCCACTGTACCTCTGTGTTACCTTTTAGGTGATTTACTGAATCTAAGCTGCCCTTCATCCTTGGTGTGATTGCCTTGTGGTGCAGTTTCATAATTTTATATGAAAGGAAAGCAAAATGGTCTGATAAGTTGACTTGTGTGACACTTTCTGATGTGGTCAAATGTAGAGAAAACCAAAGGATACCTTAAAATCACGTTGAAAGCTATCAAACATAGTCCATGTTACACATTCAGCTGTCTGCTGGGGGTCACCATGGTCTGATTTAATTACTCTGCATGGCTGGGCCAAAACCAGACATTATGAAGCAGTGTTATGCAGCCAGGTGCGCTTTATGTGGCACACCTTGTTGGACATTATGCTCGCATTTGGGCAGCCGGTAGCTGTGGTCAATCTTGAAACTTAAAGACACAAGTTCAGACCCTTCCTCCTGCTGTGTTCCCCTTCAGCGAGAATCACCCAGATGTATAAATAGGTAAATAACTGTGGACGACACAGTGCACAAATATAACGTGAGGCTTTGATCAAAAGCCTCAGCTAAATGATTTCATACCAGTAATCACACTTTGCATAGCACTGTAATGGCTGAAGCTGTTCTGAAAGCAAAGGATTGCCTTACTTTTCAATAACCATGAGTCATTTCTTGGTGCTTATTACTTCGACCTCTCCCTGGATACATACAATGAAATATGTACATTTATTTGTATACACACATTAAAATTTCCTTTAATGGAACAATTTTAGTGACCGTTTATTTCTCAATAGAAAAGAATTTGCATTTATTCATTTAGCTGACTTATCTCAGAAAAGTATTTTTATTTATGTAGTGTGGGGTAAATACCTTGCAGCAGGAGAGGGATTCGAACCTCGTTCAGACGTTTAAATGAAGGAATGGAGATTCTTATAAACGCTAAAAAATTAAAGTGACGACAAAGTCTTGCGATGGAACAGAATTATTCCAACGGGACCTAAATTTAAGCTGTAAATGGTGAAACTGAATCACATATCATTATTGTTGTTGTTGTTAAAAACAGCCTTTTTATATTTGGGATTAAATATACATTAATAAAAGGTGGCTTATTTTTTTGATGCTACAAATTTTTGAACTAAGTGAAAGGTCCAAATGGTTTTTTCATTGTTGTTTTCTCATCAATAACTCCTTGGCAGTGAACTATTGGAACCAGTCAAATGCGAGGGGTGAAATGCGGGTCACGCTGTCTAACTTATGTTGAAATGCAGACACAGCGAAAGGGCGAGAGAAAATGCGCGCGTGAGAGAGGGAGTGTGTGCGTGCGTGCGCGCGTGTGTGTTCGTGCTGATAGAGGGTACATTTGCATGTATTTTCCGGAAAGAGAAGAATAGCTTCTGCAGTGAAGATTTGGGCTGTCCTGATGTCCCACTTCTTGATGGTGTGTGTGTGTATGTGACTCAGACCTCCAGCAACTGCGTCTTCTGGTGTTTGTTCAATATATGCATTTAAAAAGCGTTTTTTGTGCATAATTTTCAAGTGATTGATTTACATTATTGGGTCATCAACTGTAAGGAGATAGAATCAGACGTTTCCAATGCAGATGCTGAGCTAAAGGTTACCAAGCGGTCAGTATGGTAATGAAGAGAACAATGAACCTTCGGGAATAATAGAAAGTTATTTTTCATTGCCACTGTCATACGGCTATTTTGTATTTTCAGTGTTGGTGACTAAACGCTTTGGGCCATTGCGAATTTGGGATGGACACGATGCTGAAAGATTCAATATCCTTTGACGACCTGTGTAACACTTACCCTCACAAAGTGGTGTTTTCTGCGAACTCCTTTTTTGATAGAGCCCTTTACATGATGCGTTTTTGGCAGACAAAAGAAATTTTAAAAAAAAACAATACTACTTTCAGTTTATTTTAATATCTCGAGATGTCAAAGAACAGTTTTATTTCAAGTGACATATTTAGAGATGATAATTTTATTATGAAGATGTACTGAATCTGTTACTACATTTCCGATTTTTTTTTAAGTCTGGGAAGATGGTGAGCTTATTGCTGTAATCTGAAAAGGAATAGGCCCACTTTTCATTGTACAGCAGCTAAATGAATTTCATTGTCCAACAGTCCGAAGAATATTGTGAAACTGAAGTTAATTTCTTTGACAGCCTTAACACCTTTTCAGAAGTAACAGCTTCAGTGTTATACATAGTCAATTGTGCGTGGAAATGAGCAAAAAAAAGCAAGAGGTTTGCTTGTTTGACACAGTGAATTGATTTTTTAAAAAATTAAATCTGGATTAAAATAATACGACCATTCGAACATTTTGTGCGAATTTTGATTCACAACCACGTGCAGGATTCTAAGGAATTCTGGCTAAAAATAATACCCTGTAGAAAACAATCTTGTGTTTAAAAAAAAATCACTTTTATGATGAAACTGATAAATCCAGTGCTAAGAAAAGTTGAAGCACAGCAATACTTTCCTTTTGTTTCCTTTATACTAATTACTTTGCTCATGTTGTTATGTCATCATTTATATGAAAGAAATTGTCTATTTATGTATCAGTATGTTTTTTTAGTGGTCACGGTTTGGTCACACATACAAAGATTTTACCAACTTCATAAAGCTGTGTCAAGACATGGTATGTTGTGGATAAAAAACAATATTACCAGAGACTGCTGATACCACAAGGATGCGGGAAAACTTATTTTAAAGTGATTGATGTTCTTTATTTATTGATTTTTACTGCCCAATAAAACGAGAACGACGTATTTGTTATGAGCAATTGTGCTAAATAAAAAATAAACGGATAACTTTATGTGCCGTAAATAATGCACATTTATGAAACGGAGACGTCGAGCACAGAGGTTTTTTCTCTGGTTTTGCAGTGAAGGATTCAGGGGCACTTTGGCACCTCTGCGTATTTCACATAATCTCTTCCGTGTAAAATCTAAGCATATTAATCTGGGAAACACGTTCATTACTTTAGCATTTACTTTGACAGGTTGTGAATTTGTTAACGTGAGTATGGAATAAGGACCGAACAATGATCTCCCTGCTCATTTGAAATTCATTTCCCTGTGATGCTGTATGTTGTAGGTCTGCGACTTAATAGGTTACTGTGCAACTTGGCCACCTGCGTAACCGGTCTTCTGTTTTAAGCAATTATTGTAGAATAGAGCTTCTATTTTAATAAGCATCGTTTCTGTGCGATCTATTGCGTCTTTTGGCGAGACAGTCTGCTAAAACCAAACGTAAAGCATCCGTTCATAAACACGGTGTGTTAGGTTTAAATCACAGCCTCTACGCGTTCAAACTAATATCTACTTTAGCAATATGCAATTTGGTGTTTCTTTGAAGTTAACTACGTTCTGGAAGTGGATGTGTGGCTCACTTTGAACTCCTTTTAAAAATGTGTAAAATCAACGTAAAGGTATCTTTTCCTTAACCTAGAATAAATGATTTTGCGCTGTGTCAGTGCTGGATTTTTTTTTTCTACCTGTATTTTCTTTGCTCTGGCTGTGACGTAAAGGTAAAGGTGTCTAAAAGCGATACTGACGAATAAATCTCAGTCCAAGAACAGCATTTCAGTAATTTTGCCACTTTCCCCCCTAACGCGTCCTTCCAAAGTCGATTCATTTTTGAAGCGGTTTCAGAAAAATACCTGCATCGCCCCTGCATGACGGAGGGTCGCCTCAGAACGGACGGATAAGCACCATGAAACTAGTCACTTCTAATTCAACTCCCAGTCCAGCTTTGACGTCATAGTATGTTATCGTCATCCAGTTTTTTAAATGAAAACTTTTAAATATACATCATAATTGTAATTGAATTGTACTTGATATTTGAAATACGCCCGGAACACAAAAGTGATATATAAACACTGGGTTCCTTATCCGGGGACTATATTTCACTCTGCTATTGGACAAATGGGTCACGTGGTTAAAGTAACTTTACAGGGCCGTTCGCAAGTAGGAGGGCTTTATGGAGCAGAAAAACGACAAAGGTAGAAAAATTATTTTTCACTCCAGAAATTAATGATCATGAGCTCGTATTTGATGGACTCTAACTACATTGATCCGAAATTTCCTCCATGCGAGGAATATTCGCAAAATAGCTACATTCCAGATCACAGCTCTGAATATTACAGCCGCACGAGGGACACTGGCTACCAGCAGCATCACCAGGAGTTGTATCCTCCGCGAGGGAGCTTCCAGGAGCGCCAGTATAACTGTGCAAGCATCCCTGAGCCCGAAGCCCAAAGGGGGCATGGGATACCACATTCAGGGCACCTGCTTGGTGGGAAAGTGCAACCAGCTCAACGTGAGCCCCCAAATTTGCCCACTTCCCCTTCTACCCTATCGGCTATGCCTTCCACCTGCAGCCAAGCCGCATCGGAGCATCCAAACATCTCAGTTTCTACAAAGCAACCCATAGTTTACCCATGGATGAAGAAAATCCACATCAGTACCGGTAGGCAACTTGTGTGTCTTTTTATTCAGTCTCCCTCTCTCGCTCTCTCCCCCTCTTCCTCTTTGCTTCTATCGCCCGGATAGTCCGCGCAAAGGAACGGGAGAAGCATTTGGAATGGCGCAATTGAGGATTTACGACTCGGCATTGGTAATTGCACCCACCATAAATTTTATAGCGGTTGTGCTGGTGTGGGCAGCTGTATCGCCATGTGGCTTTTCTTTCATGTATTTGTGGGAGGAAGAGTCGGGCGAAGAGGGGACAAAGAAACTCAGTTTGGAACGTGGAATAAATAATTTAGCGCCATTTCATCCTCAAAGCCATCTTTATTATTCTACGGACAAGTTAGCATGAAACACTTTAGGTTATTCAGTGATGTCTATAATAAAAGTCTTCCGCATCTCAGTTCGTGTGACTCTCGCTCAGTCTGCACTGCTTATTTCTTCTCTTTATCTTCTCGCTCTACCTCTCCCTTTTCCAGTGAACGCCAGTTACAATGGAGCAGAACCCAAACGCTCGAGGACTGCTTACACTCGCCAGCAGGTCTTAGAACTGGAGAAGGAATTCCACTATAATCGCTACCTAACTCGGCGAAGACGCATCGAAATCGCTCACTCCTTGCTTCTCTCTGAACGGCAGATCAAAATCTGGTTTCAGAATCGCAGAATGAAATGGAAAAAAGATCATAGGCTGCCCAACACTAAAGTCAGATCCTCAGCATCCACAAGCGCATCGTCCGGGTCCAAAACGACAGGGACAGGCAGCACTGTGGTGGCTGCTGTGGCTTCTAGCATGGTGGATGTCTCCGAGGAATTGTCCCGAGTGTCCGGAGTAGAACGAAACAACGATGTGACCAGGTTATAAAACAGAAATTCACCAGTTAAAAATTACACCCACACACACACACACACACACACACACACATACACACGCAAACGTGTGTATGTATGTGTGCAGGCTTCTCGTATTTGTGCATAGAACGGTTTTCCTCAAAGTTCGCTGTTACATAAAATGCATGTTATTTAGCATGTATTAACTCAGTTACCAACAAACTGTTTACGTTGTACGTCGAAGCTGATTTATTTATTGAAGTAATAGAAATAGTTGTTTGGGGAAAAAATAGAGAAAACATTTCCAAACGTTTTTTTTTCCGTATTCGTGTGTATAATGTCTTGCTAAATGTTTAATTTATCTTTAACATTAAGACTGGGAGATAATTGAGTTTTCATTTTTATGTAAACTTTTTAATTTATTTGTTAGGATATAATGGTTAATAGTTGCTGGACGGGACTTTGCTTAACCCCTAAAAGTGATTAAATACACCGAAAATTAAAAGTAAACAATTTTGTGGATACAACGTTGTGCTTTAAGGTTATTAAAATTTCATTGTGATGCAAACTAGCCTAACAGGTTTAGTGTATGTGTGGTAATTTCAGTGGCCAATAAAACAGTTTTATACATCTGAGTCACTTTGATTTATTAATCTGTGTCATATCGAGCTTTACTCGTAATCGCATAAAACAGATTACGGTGTTTTTCATAAGGAAGTTAGAACTCGTCTCCCTTTGTCAAATATGATTCATAATTTAGCTTTCAATTTTATGTTGATTTTTGATTTGCTGTTGTTCACGTTTTTATTTAATCATAGGTGATCATGAGGGCTTTGTTTATGTTTCTTAGTCACTTTTGTATCACTTGTATTGACTCTTTTCCTCTGTCCTCTAAATATGCGATGCATAATATTTACTTCTTTAAAAAAAATGTGCCCAGCAGATTGAAGATTTGTTTGATGTCGAAGTACAAACAGGGAAACAAAAACAGTTGTGACATGTGATGAGCTAATGGGCCTCGAGGCAACAAGGAGCTGAAACTGCTGTTGGAATTCGGCACCATTCTCTCACAGACAGTTTCTGGGAGAGACTCTGCAGAGGAGTCGCTGCTCAGTCATTATCTCAGTATCTGCTTTTGTGGACCGAAGATAAGTAGGTAGGGTGTGTTTCACTGACCTCACGCCTCTCCGTCACGAAAAAAGATTTTTTTTTCGAAAACTGCTATTCGATTGAGCCCTTGGAAGGTCCCTCAATATGCAGGCGATTTAGAATAAGACATATAATTTACTCATTGGCTATTCATGTTGTCTACACTGTTTCTGCTCCTTCTTGCCGTTGTCTGATAGTTTTCTCATGGCATCTCGTTCAGGTCAGATGTTCATGACACGCTCCAGTTTCTCTCACTGAAGCTCTTGCCAAACTCAGAACAATACCTCGATTTGGAGGGTCTGGTCTTGCAAGCATGTTCAGTCTGCGTGTCTCCACAAGGAGAGCACTGCCACGACCGGTGTGGGCATTTTCTCAGGCCAGTCACGTATGCGTGGCGTCTGCTTTTCAAACAGGGTCTGGATGTTTTCACATTGGTTTATTACTTGTTTGTAGACGCGTAACAGCAATTCTGAAAACACCGGTACAGCCTCACTTAGCCCATCACCTCGTCCATCTGATACCTCAACAAACGTGGTTTATTTAGACAGGATTTCTCGGTGCGAAAAGTGCTTTTGTGACTGGTGTGTTTAACTACGAAGAGCCTGAAAACTTTGGGCTGAAAAACACAGTTCAAATGGTGAAAGTTAAGCTACGTGGAGTCTGTCTGACAGATGTATACAAGCAAATAAATCCCATTGCAGATACGTTCTTATACACACTTTGCAATTCTCTCTTAAACCTAATTTCTCAGTCATCTCCGTTTTTCCTGTACATAAACATGCCTGTTTTATTAACTTTGAACATCTTCCTAAGTGCATATTTATGTTTAAAGAAGCACCTTTTGCTTTATTTTGAGAATCTGTACAGACTAAGACCTCACCTTGTTTTTAGCGTTTTTATGGTATATATTTGTCAGCAAATTTCAGCATTTGGCAGCAGCTTGAACATCGTGATATTATATGGTCCGAACAAACCTCCATGTATTTGTTCCTCGATTCTGACAGACTACATGAAATGCAATGTAGATGATCAGCCAAAACACGAGCAGTCTTTATAAATGAAATATGAATTATAACTGAAGAATAAAAATGTGGGACTGGAACTAATTACCGATTAAGTAGTTGTGCGTTTCACTAACGGCGCTCAGGTAAAGTCTGTATTGCTGTTAAAACAGGTACATGGAGACTGCAGCTACAGGTAAAGCTTTAACAAGAACAACGACCGCATCTTGTTGTGCTCCTCCGACTTGGCCATGACTTTCTTAAGTGGAAAAGGCGGACTGGAGGAAGGACAGGAAGCCGCTGCGTAGCTGAACATCGCGAATAAATTAATGTGTTCGCCCCCCGCCCCCGGCCCGTCCTCCTCAGCCCCCTTTTCGTCCTGTTGCCTCCACGTCGTGAGGCTGAAAAGGTACTTTATTTCGGTGAGAAGGCTGGGTTCACGCGGAGGGCAGGTTTTCTGTCCCATTAGGTTTACTTCAGCCTGGATGGTCGACCTTTACACCCCCCCCTGACCTGCTGGCTCTCTTCGTGTGTCTTGTTTCTGTGCTTTGGGTCTCATTTCTTTGTGAATGCCCACATTATTATTATTATTATTATTATTATTATTATTATGCGCATTAAAATATCGTTGCAGCTCTAAACTGTATCCTGAAGGGACAAATAATTAAATGAACAGATGAGAGTCAGGGCAGTCAAGCTCAGTAAATAACAATAGTGCAACGATAACTGCCGTAAGAATATGGATTTATATCACCGTTATGTCTGTATCGTATTTCAGATCTTGTACGGCGGTCGTGTTCGGGTCTCCAGGCTGCCCCACTTTTTTATTTAATGGACTAGGAAATCACAGTTACTTCACTTTGATTCCAAGCAAATTTGTACTCAACCCGTGGCTCACAGAAGTGATCTCATACCTCTTTCAGCCGCTTATAAGTAGATTTTAATCTTGTTAAAGACTACAGACACTGGTTTAATGTAGCCGTCATGTAAACTGGTGTGGAAATGAATGGTTAAACATTAAGGAAAACAATATCTTTCATGGTCTAACTTTTTCAGTAAGTCTGGTTGTAGACTAGCCTCTGAATTCCAGAAATGTATAATTCGACACATTTTTGTAGTTTAAAAGGGAAGAAAGTGAATCAGCACAGTAAAGCATAAACTAATCCTATATTTAAGGCAAAACGTGCTTATATTTGAACAGGTGAATAACGCAACAAGTAATGTGTATAACAGAAATATAAAAGCACTTAAATGTGTTTTTTTAGACACCGTTTGTTCATCTAATTGTAGTAGATCCTCTATTATAGATACTTACTTTTTTGACTGTGGTTAATTTAAAAATGTTTCATTTTATTTCCAGAGACCCGTGGATTTCGTTTTAAACCAGATTTTGAGGCCAGTTCGTCTTGAGAAATGTGAAAACGAGAGATATTCCAGAGATCTGGCTGCGATTTAATTGGGGAAAGTGTAAAATACAACAAGGAAAACATGCTTTTAACTTGCAGGTTATGAGATTGAAACGCGTTGGTATTCTTATTTTCAGAAAATCTTAACTCTGAGCAGTAATGATAATTTCTAAATTTCAACATCATGTTTTACAGATTCAGAGAGTTTGTCCCCGAAATACATCACGTAGGAAAACAAAAAGGTGAGGTTTAAACGTTCTGATGATTCCTAAGATAGATTCCAACTTTTAAGGAGCTTTAATAGTAATATTTAGGATGGCTAATTTTCTTAATGGCCGTTATCTTGAAACCTCATCGTGTGTGTGTGTTTTTTTTTCTTTTCAGTACACTTGTACTGCACAGAAACATGTCACCACCGTGTCACCAGAATAACTGTAATAACAAAATTGCAATTCTGAATTATACACGTACAACAACTTCCTCTCATATCTGGCCATTTCTTTGCACCATGGCTCAAAAATCTGACAGCTCTATTATCAAATTTCTACAATAAGCCATAACATAGTGGGTTAATTCATGACAAATTAATTTCAATAAATAATGTTGAGATGTAGCAGAAACAAGGCTGTAAATAAAACTAGTGAGAAAAACTAAGTACTGTGTTTCTATAATCATGTTTTAACACCATTACATTTTGTTTAAAATTGCTTTATCCCCAAAAAATGAGTTTGGATGACCCTGCACGTTTTTTTTTCGCGAATTCTTGGTGATTCCGTGGTTTGAAGCTGGGCTCGGCGTAATTCCTGTGGAACATTCCACTGTAGCAAACTTGATTTATAGTTTTGGCTTGTTCCGCCCTCATGCTGGAGGAAAAAAATCAAAGACCCCACACACCAAGAGGAATGCTGGTTACTTGGCATGTTAAGAACATACCACCGCTAACGATCTATCAAGTTAAAAAGCTCTGAAACCGAATCAGTCCAAATCATAATTGTGAAGCTACTGCTATGCAAAGTTTTTTTTTTTTTTTTAAATTGGAAGCCATCAGCAAATAGGAGTGGCAATTCGAAGTATTTGGTTCGCATTTGACCAAGAGGAAGCTGGAGCAGCTCGCACAGGAGTTTGAAGTTGAAGCCCGGGTCACCCAGCTATTGTCCAGAAGCAGGGGGCGCTCACAGTGATCCGTGTGGCACGTCATAAATCTGGCTCTTCTTTTATTCTGATTCCTCTGTTTCCCAGCAGATGTTCTGTGTCTTTCCTGGTCACCACTGTGTTTGTGTGTGTGTGTGTGTGTGTGTGTGTGTGTGTGTGTTCAAACAGCTTTATTATATACACCCCGTATCCCAACGGTTCTCACTTGGTTGTTCTATAAAATATGTTGCTTTTGTAGAAGGAAAAACATACAAGGACCTTTTGTTTTGAGTAACAGCCGACTTGCCACACTGATTAAAGTGCAGGACTAGTAACCAAAACACAACTTTAATTTCACAAGTAATTAAATGATGGTGCGATAAATCGAATGTTCCTTTTTCTGGTAACATTTTGCTCAGTAAAAACAATTTGATCAGACAGTTTAATCAGCAGCGCATTTTTTCCTATTGTGTGTAAAGAGGAAAACATTTAAATAAGAGATAAAGCAAAGCAAAACTGCAGACTTGAGCTCTCGTGATAATTTTCGTCTAAAGGAAAGCCATGTATCAGATGACCAGCATTTTTAACACTTCTAAATTAATTTAAAATCTCATTACTAAAATTGGAACAGAATCAAATGGAAATGACAGTTTTGAGTTATTTGGTAAAACAAACAGAAATAGGAATGTGCTATATATATATATATATAATTGACTTCATGTCAGAAACAATATTACCATTATTACCATTTTCTTCCGACAAAGAAACTGTCAATTACGATTACAATTGCAGTGCATTATGAAACAAAAATGTTTGTTCCAACCTGTGAAATATAACCTATTATCTTAATGTATGCAAAGGTTTTGTACTGTTTGGTTTACAATGCATGAAAAGCAGCAATAACTAAATTGTTTCCCATTGTATTATATCTTATTTTTAATATTGTAACAAATAAACGGAATCCATTATATTGTGAAATATTGCAACGGATAAAGTTTAATATATCTTACCGTAAACCTGAATAAAAGGGATAATGCAAAAGTTTGCATATCATCTCGATACAACAATTTTACAAAACATTTTACGACCAAAATATCTTTTGCTTCAAGGATCTAATTGCTTAATAAAATATTTCTTAACCACTTCTTATAGTCACAAAAATTATGTCTGCGGTTTTAAACAACAGGATTGTGAAATTCCACATTTAGAAGTGCATTATTTTTGTATAATAGATTGGTTTTAAATTTTTTAAGCAGTTTAGAAAGTTTTTAGTTTCCATAGTTGAGGAGGAAAGAGATAGCATGACATTTACATGACTAATAACTTGATGCTTCCAAAATCAAAAAGGGAGGTGGGGTTCAGATTAAATCTGAATTAACCTGAACATTTGAGTGCTGCATTCAGTAAAATGGTGCTGCCATATACTGTCAATAAACAACTGTGCTTTGAGGGAAGATCTTAAAAGCGGTCATATTTTATATGACTTTGTTTGAGCTAATGTAGAAGATGGTCTTGGTATCAGCAGTCTTACTCATTTTGATGTGAGGTTCTAACAAGAATCTACCTTTTGCCCTTTAGTTTCCTTTGTCCTTTGTCTGTTCTCGCTACAAAAAGGCACAGTCAGGAAGGTTGAATTTACCGGAATTCACGGTGAATTTACGGTACGGAATTTACGGAATTGCTGATGTTCATTATTAAGAGTTTACATATATTAACATTAACCCACATGTCCGGCACGTTACCTCCATCTATAGTAGTAAGATAATAGAATCCGTGTTTAAGCAGAACTGAAAACATAGTTTATGATGTATTCTTTGCATGTTTCTGGCATTTTCAAGTTTTGTTTATGTACTATTTTTGAGGAGAAGGGCCGTCTTTACACGCCGCCCTCCGCTTGTCAGGCGCGTTGAAGGTGCAGAAATAACGGCGCTGTGGCTGAAACGGTGGACGGCGCTCTTCGCTCGGAAGAAAAATGGGCACTTTTGCGGTTCATACAGAGTTCACCACAAATGGCCTCATACCAGCGGAAAGATGGCTCGTTTCAGCAGATACCCCAGATACACACCACTTACCTTGCATTTTATTCACGGTCGTGGCTCCACAGTTTTATCAGCACGGTGGAAACTGCATTCGGGAAAACGGTTCAAATAATACCTATTAAACAGGTAATAGATAGATAGAGACGTATTAAAATCTAAAGAAATAAAAAATATTCTCCTGAAATGTTTGACTGATGAGTAAATTGCAACCTTTATGGTTTTGCTTTGGCAAATTCGAAAGGTATCTTTAGGTAACAAAAAAAATCTAAAAAAACATAACATTCGGTAGTACAAAATGAGTATAAACGATAAGACAGTTATCTGGTTCCAAATAAATGTATTTGCCAAACAGATAAATCTAAGATATACTGATGTAATGTTCAGAAGTGAATGATATTGTGCACACATTACTGCGTTTTCACGGTTTCACACTTTTCAGTTTATAGACATGATTTAGAAATTTTGGGTAAATTAATGTGCTACAAATATTATTAACTTGTGACGGTGACTAACTATACATAACAGTAACTTTATTTTATATCACTTTAAAAAGTATCCCAGATTAACGCAGGTTTAGAAAGCCTAACTTTCTTAGACTGTGTGACACCAAACAACCTAATTTTCAAAAAAATAAAGTAATATCTGTAGGTATGACTTGAACTTTTTCCATAGTTTCTTCTTGTACACCTTAAAATTTGCAGATATAATATTTTCTCTTCATCTTTACAAATTATGATTGACCTTGAATTCAACATTTGTTCCAAAAATAAAGACGTACATTTCCCATTTGAAGTAATTTACCCGATTGTTTGTAGCCCTGCATCTCTCTGTATGCTTCTTGCATTCGAATTTAGTTGCAGGGTTCCATTTATGCCAGATAAAGTCAGTGTGAGAACCAACCTTTAGATCATACTGCAGATTGGCTGGACTTTCCAGAATACTGACCTTGTCTTAAAGCCTGTCCTTTCCACCTTTCCCCTTGCATTCTATATTAATGTCTTCCTGGAACAGGAGTCTTCTCTAGATGTTTATATTTGTTGGCTGAAACAGGTTCTCCTTCAGGGTTTACCTACATTTGGTGTTTCTGATACTGCCTTTGATGTGAAACTCCTGCTCAGTTGTTTCTGCTGCAAAACAAGCCCATAGCTTGATGACCTACTGCTGCTTGTTTGCACGGATGGTGTTACATAGGTGTCAGGCTGGATTTTCCTCTTCAACCAATGAAGTCTGTCATTTCCATCTGGGTAGCAGCTGGGCTCTTGTCACTTCACTTCACAGCTGGCCTCCTGTCACTTGATGCTTTTTCATTCAGTTGTTCAGTTTGAATAGCTTGATGTTGGTAACGTCTGATTTGCGGCACGTTACTTCCATTTTGGAAATATTTTTGCTTATCTGAAAGCTTTGCTAATCTTTTTAATAACCTTTTTTAATTTTGCCTTCCCAAAATCTGAAATGAAACATGTTGCCTGCAGTTCTGTAGTCTTCATAGCAGCAACATTGAGGTTTCAGCTGTGAGACCAGGAGTGCAAGTAATACTTATTCTCCTCTCATGAAACTAAACACAGTGAACAGGGGTAATGATACAGACTCTAGATTCCAGTGAATACAGGTGTGTCTTACTTACATTTTAGGGTTAAAAAACTGAACACAGATGGTCCCATTTCAGTTAATAAAAAATAAGTTATTTTCTTTTCTAAAATAATTAACATGATAAAACTCTGAATACGTTATTACAGTTTAAAAATATGGAGTGCAACTTTTACAAATATATATTTTAAATTATTTTTAAATCCAATAGAAACATGAGAATGGTTTTGAAGGCATTGCACATACACAGAAAACTAAATATACAGTATATAGAAGCAGATGTTTCACTGCTGTTGTGGTAAATTTCACATTTCAAACATGTGCAAAACATTTTGTGTCACTAAATTTGTAGAACTAACAGTTTAGAAGTTAGAGTCTAAAAATGTGGATGCATTTGTTTTCCACAACTTGGTCATCTTGATTGGAACACACATTTTGTTCAAATCTGTGAAGATACTGAGGGTGAGTACTAGTTCTGGATGTCTGGATGTGTAAGTCACGATGCGATTTACACGTGCCAGGTTTCACGCCCTCAAGTTGAACGGTTTTCTGGAGTAGGAACTTCAAAACTCCCATTTCCATTAGTGTTGCTATATTGCCAGGGCAGAGAAATGCATTTGCAGCTCTTCTTTAGCTTGTTCCCCTAGGTTTTTAATTTAAAAAGCATGCCAGCTATTTATGAAAAAAACTATCCAAAATACTAAATACCAAAGGGGAGAAAAACAAATTGTTGTTTTTGAATGAATTTGTTACTTAATTGTTTTGCTGGCAATTCCCGTTTCCAGCAGTATTAGCGCCACTTCAGGACTTCTTAGCTGACAGTGTCATTATTTGGATTAACTGGATCATATATTGTTTATAAATATGTGTGCTTAGGCCTACAGACACAAGGGCTTAATAGCCCATGAAGTCAGGTTTGCCCATCTAATGTTACTGCTCATTTCCAAAATGATGTTCTGGAAATGTCACCACGGCAGAAGATGTGCTCTGTGAGCTGTGCCGTCAGCAGTGGGGCTCAGTACAGGAACAGGCTGCAACTGACATGCAGTGAGTAACATCTTAAAAATCTGCTTTTTGCCTTGCTGCAGTTCTGGGTTGCACCCAAAACAAAAACTTCTCAATTGAGCCATTTATTACAGTTAGGTTTATGAATCCCAAAACACTAAAGAAAGTGATTTCAGAAAGACATGGTCTGCCCTGTATACTTGATATCAACCTTGCCAATGGCACAGCACTGAGCCCTTTTTTGGATCACTGTTAGCAAATACAGGCTCACTACACTAAATAATGGCCAAATATAGTGGTTTTGTTTCACTCATGTTTTTCATGTTACATTTATTTTTAGGGAAAGATTTATTTTCAGGGCATTTTGCCCATGAATGATATTTTATGGTCAAGAAACACAGTCTGCTCATCCAGACTAAGTTATTCCATGATTGACATGAGTTAATTTGTATTTAACGGTTGAACTGATGACGCTTACTGTTGCATCCCAGCAATTTACTTTATCAGTATGCAAATTTTTTGATTAAACATTCACGACGCTGAAAAGTTAATAGTGCGCAGGGATGACGGTTCAAACACTGCTGATCACACAGTTATGTTTACCACCTCTGCCATGGGAAGCCGGAGAGGATGAAACTGCTGAAAAATGTGCCGGTACAGTAATTAAGCGCCTGTACAGGATATCAGCAGTGTTTTACCCCAGTGTTTACCCAACTGTCTCTATGCTGCTTTTTACTGCAGTCAAACTCATCACTTATCATCACTTACTGGCTTTTATTAACTGCTTCTACAGGTTAAGCTCACTATGGTCTGGAAAATAACCTGGAGGCACAGTGCACAAGGACAGTTAGTTCACACCCTGGAATGGATGCCATTTCATTGCAGTTACAGTTTATTTTGTTTTATTCAATTGTCAGTGGTGTAAGTATGGCTATGTATGGGCCCAAGTTATATTGTTCCAAGATGTACGGTCATGTATTCGATAAACAACAAAAATTTATAAATAAATAATTAAACTTAGATTTAAAACAGAATAGGAACTACTTTCAAACTACAAAATATAAAATGGGTAAAACTATACAGTGTGAGATGCATGTAACTCCAGGGTTCCTTTTTACAACACAGTGCTCCTTTGCCTGTATGTCATAAAGTGGGAACAAGAAACAAGTCTTAAAACATCAAAGTAGAATACAGGATGAAACAAGACACACACCTACATCAGTTTTACAGAGAAAGCAGGTGGGCAATAAGGTTCTAACTGTGTAACTCTAACTATGTACTAACATACAACATAACAGCATAGGACAACAGTCAAACTGAGGCAGAATACAGGTAAGTGAGTAAATGAATAGATAAAGAAATTAAAATAGATATGAATAGATAAATAGGTAAGAAAAGAGGGTTAGTCTAATAAGTTCTACATCCAGCATTACAAGGACACATGCAAACTGTTTGAATGCACATTGAATTCTCATTGACCAGCAGCTCAAATAATCAGTAAGTATAAAGAAATAACATTACTGATATCTGAACATGTGTTTAATAATTCAGGCAGCAGCACTGTTCATTTATATATCAGTTTTCATATTTCATTTCGTGTTTTTGACAATTTCATGTCTTGTCAAAAGCACAATAAATGAAACAATTTACTGTCAGACTGACAGATTCTCTTAGTAGTTGGCTTTCAGAATCAATCATTACATTTAGTGATTCTTCACAAACTCTAGTCAGTAATGCTCCATAAGTTGGTAATTGTGAGTAGGAATAGTAAGACATTGGTGTGGTTTTGTTAACGTTACATGTACTCATTAACATTTTTTGGATGTCATTTGTTTAAGCTACTTTTTTACTTTGCTTAGGTTACACATTTTGCTTTTAAGATATATTCCAAGAACCTGTTCTGAAATGTAAAAAAAAAATCATTCATGTATTATTCACGGTATTTTCCATATCCTTTTCCAATGTGAGAGTGTATATACATTCATATTTGTTAATGTATTACTATTATAACAAGATTTCAAGTTCCTAACATATCTGATATCTGACTACTTATGAAGATTCCATGCAACATGGCATATGAGAATGTAATAAAATTATTTCTCTCTAAGGAACATTCCTAATGACCAGTCTTACAAGTTCTGCATAGATTAATTTCATTTTTTTAAAGAAAAGTTGCATATAATGTACAATTCTGTTCAGGAACTTTATTTTGGCCTGTTGCTGCACCATACTTGCTCTCTGTGCTATATTTAGTCTTTTCCATGCTGATTTCTTTATCTATTACTCCCCAGGTAATTTAAACAGCTGCAGCAGAAACAGGATATTGAAAAACCAAAGTGAGTTTTACCAGCAACTGCGATGTCCAGTCACAGTCCGTCCACACAGGTGATGAATTCCTTAGACACCCAATGCAAAAGCACTAAGACTTCAACTGCAGCCATTACCTTCCATAAAAAAGATGTTGCTTTCACTTCATTATGAAGAAAAGAAGATGCGAGATCTCCATCTGTCAGGTTTCCGTAGAACCCTCCTGTATTCAGCCTTTGGCCTCTTCTGACAATGGAAACCATTTCCAGTGGGTTCAGCAAAACTCTGTGCACAGACCTGTATTTCAATCAGCCTGAGGAACTTTTTTGCCACCAACTGCATAATAGGAATTTCTTCCTTTTTTGCCTACAAACTCAGTACAGATGCCTTCCAACCACCAAATTCTTACTGTCTCCTTGGTTGTCCACAAATAAAAAATATATCCATGAATGCAAAGGACAGGCAAGGCTCTTTGTGTTAAATAACATACTGAATGGAATTATCGCATGTTGCCAAACTGACGTCGATACTAGGATTTACTCTGCTCCATTCCCTATGCTTTAGAGATAGATTCTCAAGCACCGGGACCCTGCATTAGACAAGCTTTTACTGAAAATTAATAAATGGATGTTGAAAAGACTAAAACCACATTAGTTTTACATTCATAAGAACGTGCTTAAAAAAATCCAGAAAAAATAGTGATGAAAAATTCCTCTTCTCTCCTACATGAACCACACCATTACCTCATAGTTTATGCTTCATAAAGATATATACAATATTGAAATATTTTACATTCTTCACACCCACCATCCAATAACATAGCTTAAAACTTTTTGACAGATAATAGTAACAAACTGTAATGCATTATAGTAAATGTAATTTAACAGGGCAAAAATATATTCATTACAAAGTATATTTTTATTTTTATTGCAATGGTGTTTGTAGTTTGAGGTCTATAATTTCTAAAACTGACCATGTGGCACTGCTGTGGTTGTAACACATGAGCAAATGCATCACAGCAGTTTCACAAAGCAGCCAATCTTTAAACTTATTGACTGTGTCATACATTATAAAATTGAAGAGTTGTTGCCAAATAAAACCTCAAATAGAGCGTGTGGTTTTCATTTACTTCACAAAAAATGATCACATGTACTCTTACATACTTTGAGTGCTTGAACTTTCCATTTTACACACTTTCACGGTAACAGAAAACAAGGTAAGTACTGTGATGGACATGGAACCTGCTTTCCACACATCCTGAAGAGCTCAGTAATGGAACTGCTTGACTGAAACCTGTTGTTGCCTCAAAAGCACGTGTTAAATAGTTCTATCATGAACGAGAATGAGCCCCATAAGTCACCTTGAAAAAAGGTGTGAGCTAAATAATAATACAGTAATAATAAGGTGTGATACACATTAGGAGATTGTTTCAGGTGTGTGTTTACCTTGTCTAGAGTACTGTACCAACCCTGTGTCTTATCCTGACCGTGCCTGTGCCAAACAGTTAAAATGAGTTGAGTTCAACTACCAGTCTTTGTTGAAAATATTTGTATTACAGATCAAAATACTGTACATTGTAAAAATCCCATGTTTAACTGTAAACCGTGCCGCATCAGCATAAGACTGAAACTGCTATATAAAGATGATAAAAAATTACATGCAAAAAATCAAACAATGATTATAAAAATATTATGCAGCCACTGTAAATATGCAAGAAAAAAGATGCTTCCTTCAAATACAGTAAGATTGCTGTATTTGAAAAAAAATTACCTAGTCTATTAATAAATCTGTCAAGCTTCTCTTTAAAAGTCTCAAACGTTTTGTTAGTGGCAGACATTTTTCCTCTTAGTCCTTTTCATCTATTGCTTAAGATCAACCTAAAATGGTTTTAAAAGGAAGTCAAATTAAATAATCAACACTGAAAAGTTCTTAGTCAACGCATCATATAAATAAAATTCTAAGTACACTTTTAAAACTGCAGAAGCTTTTTCTGTCTGATTGACTGCAATTCAGCACCTTTATCCAAATATACTCAGAATACAGACAAAATTTTGCCTTTCAAACAGAAACTTAATAATTATTGCCTATTATTTATGAGCTTACCTGAAAACACAGGACCGTGAGTTTAGCTAATTTTTAATGTCCAATTTAAATTTAAAATATCAAAACTTTTGATTTATTCATTTTGGGAATTTCCAACCTTAGTCCTGCTAATATAAATGCACAAGGAAAAAATGCTCTATTGGAAACACACCAGCTAATATACAAGACTTTAAATACATATATCTGTATTTTGTAGAGAGGAGGCCAAGAAAAGTTTGCAAGACACAAAGCTGGTCAGCAAAAGAGAATGTAACCAACCTGCTGTACCAAACCTACAACCTGTGATGGAAGCACAAAAATAAAAATCATCCATCTGTATCAGTTAGATCTGTCAGTGCGTGCTGCACAGCTGTACAATTTCAACCTTAACTAGATCACTGAAGGAGAAGCTGGAGAATGACCTAACTTTGACATCAAGAACTGTGGATAAAATTTAACAGGTAGATGGCCAGCCGTGGTGTCTGATGACAGTGAAGTATTTCTGTTACTGATGAAAATACTGACATTTGTGTGGTGACTTTTTGTTTGGCTGAGGGCAGATGAGGTACGGGGGGGGTGAAATTAACCGTTTGGAATGCTGGGGTTAGGATGGGGTTGAAAGAAAGAGAAGAGGAGGAGGAGGATTTGGTGCAAAAGTGATTTACTGTTTACAAGTGAAAGTGGGAAATAATATAAATAGATTATATATTAAACACACAAAGGCATGTGGGGAAAGGATTGTAAGGGGTGGCAAAGGAAAGGACGAATCAAAATCAAACGAACTAGTTGAAGTTGAGGAAGTTATGCTGACCAAGTTTAATAAACACAAACCGAAAAACATTTTCAGCATTCAACTAACCTGAACTATCCACTGCAACTAAAATACAGATAAAACTTGCTTCTTATCTGGCATTTAGAAACTAAACGTGCAGGTGTGTGTCACGTGACGTCCTTACCTGTTTGCTTTCCCCAAGTCATGGCAAAAACAAAGAGTGAAGCCAAAGTTAGCCATGCCGCCCTGAATTCTACTGGCCAGGAGGGTGGTTGTGATGTCATCAGCGATGATGATTGGTAACATGATGGACCACTACTAACCGGGAATCTGCAAGCAGATAAACAAGCCAACAAAGATAGAAGAACACATATCGGCACATAGAAAAAGATAAGAACAGATATTTAAGATAAACCCTTTGTATAAAATTGTGGTTAACAAAAAATACTTTTTGGATTAGAATCAGTCAATCTAATGATTCCTTTGTCATAACTCACATGTTATCCACAATAATATATAATTATTATGTATCATGTAGACAGATGCAGAAGTATATTTAGAGGTATCACGTGGTATCACACGTGTATTCTTTTATCTATGTAGCAGACGGAATATATTATTCTCATTAGTTCAGCATAATTGTTCATAACTTATTCTATTGCACTACCGAAAGCGGGATTATACTTACCATCCTTGAGAATTTAGTTGATAACTTCATGTCCAAATGACACACTGAAGCATCTTACAGTGTTAACCAGCTTCCAGTATCTGGTCCATTAGTACAGCTGAGTAATTTTTATTGGGGCCGTTCATGACAAGTACTTTGCTCAGGGGGACAACAGCAGGAGGCCATAAATGAACCTTCAAGGTAGCAGTTCAAGGTAACAGTACTTACCTGTACACCTCTTGCTGCTCACAGCTGTGGTTCAGATACCAGAAGTGAGAAAACCATACTTCCTAAACGGAAATGTAAAAACTGAGGCAACAGAGAAAACTACAAACAGAAGACAAACAGCGACGGGTCTGATCCAAAGGAGTAAATGGATTCAGATTTGGCTTTTTATACTGTCAGTTAAACATTTCTGTTCAACAGTCAGGCTCAGGTGCTTTATAAAGGCAGACAGTTTTCTTCCATTTTTTCCATGATTCTGAATCAATGCCACATCTAAATGCTTGTTTCACCACACAGGCTGTCCTTCAGTGAAATCCATCTGTATCTGAGTTATGCTCCACAAAAGGCAAAAAGTTATAGTTGGGACTACACTCCAGTGCACTTAACATCATGACCAAATATCTGTTCGTCCAGAAACATACATGGCATTCTGGATCAGTAAGCCTGGGGAGTATTGTACTGACCTGATAAAACATTTAATAAATAGGATTTTTTTATAAAGTTGATTTTCATTACACAGGAGCTTACAAATGAGGAACACCACCTGGAACTCTAAAACTTGATCATTTTTGGACATGTGTAGGCCTAAGACCCAAGTCAGATATTCATAGACGTGTTTCAGTGCAGAAGGCATTGGATTGCTAGAAAACTGCTAGTTCTGTACACCATTCCTAACTGTATACTTGATAGTTTGATGCAGTTCTCTACAAAATTATAAACCACTCACAGATGGATGCTATCATCTACTCTCACCCAAATCATTAGTGGTCAGTAAACCAAGCAAAATAATAAATTGTGTTCAAAATCCTTCGCAGTGTTTGTTTATCGATAAACTTTTTATTGTGTTATGGTGCAGTTGGAGGACTGTCTCACCTGAGAGGGGTGGAGCGACACAATGAGTGAGATCACCTGCGGATTGAGAGCAAGGTGTGAAAGGTAGATGGTTGAATGGATGAGGACTCCCACAATAAAGTATTGATTCCCTAAGACTCCCTTAGCAACACCTGGTTTCCTTTGTACCACGTGATGGGGAAAGGTGCAACTTGGACAAAGTGAGGTGAAAAGAGGAAAAAGAAAAGCAAGAGCTCTGACCACTACCTCCTCATTCATTGCAAAAGCCTCAGCCTTTGAAGCTCTGGAACACACAAGCCCATTAGGGGCATCACACATTATTTTCATACAAAACAAGGAGATAAGAAGCTGCTAAGAAAACAGACTGCCCCCTTATTTAAAACCACACTCCTACATTTAACTGCATCTTTAGCTGCAAAGGACTTAGTATCCGTACATTTGAACAAAACAAAAACAACAATCAAAACAAAGCAACTGATAAAAAAGTGCCGCTATTGCAAGGTATGGGAAACTTTAGGAGCATGTTATTAAAACTATTGCAGCATATAAACATCTTGCTTTGTGAGTCTTTCTCCACTCATCCCTTGCTTGTTTCATCTGATTTTTTTCTTTAGTAACACAGCAGCATATTGATACAAATAAATCACTGAACATTATCCAGTGTGCCTCACTGCGCCTCTTAAAACACCTGTGCATCATCACTTTGGTTTACCATTTTCCAACTGTGCAGACACTGCAGTTAAAATTCTTTGTTCTTCTTCTCCCACAATAACACAAACAAAGAAAATTGAAAGCGCCCTCAGGTGCATAACTGCCTGCACATGCTCATACACACTAATGCAAATTCGGTGGAAGGCCACTGAAATGTATGTTTCAGCTACATTTATTTCTATTGCTATTACAACTTAAATAAGAGATAATTTGGTGGGGGGAGGAGTTATTGCTGGGTAGAAAACTTACCCCCTTGCCTTTTCTCTGAAAGTGTTCAGAAAGCCTCTGCTTCCAGTCAGACAGTTTAAGATGTGCAGAAAAATGAGCACATGATGCAGTCTCTGCTTGGCTGGTAACAGTAAGTGCACAGGACAGAGGATCTTGTGCATGTTTTCTGCTGTACCACTAATGCTCATTTTTCGGGTGAAAGGGCATTTGCCACAGTCTGTAGAAACAAAGGCAGAAAAATGGTATGAACCACTCAAATCAGTTCTCCAGGAGAGTACAAAATAATATATACAAACATGCAGCTTTTGAAAGATAGCATAAAAATACTGGGTGTCATGGTGGCACAGGAGGCGGCACTGATTCGTCACCACCACTGGACGTGTGTGATCAGATGTAAGTCTTTCCTGGAATCTTAGTGTGCGAGGTAGACAGGATGTCAGATCATCTCAGACACGTTCAGTCACACACTAAGAGCGAGGCACTAGTTCATCTGGACACATATAGTACTGTGTAAAAGTATTAGGCGTGCAACTTCAATGTCTGTTGAAAAGTACAGGTAGATTATCTGCCATCAGGGAGGTTTCTGCTTGGTCCCAAATTCATTCTGCAGCCTGAGAATGACCTCAAACACCCAATCTCAGTTATACAGAACTATCTTCAGCAAAAAGAAGGAACCCTGCAACAGATGGTATGGTCCCCACAGAGCCCTGACCTCAACATGATCAAGTCAGGCTGGGAGGACATGCAGAGACAGTCAAAGTCTGCAGAAAAACTGTGGCCAGTTCTTCAAAATGTTTGGAAGAACCTACCAACCTCTACCTTAAACTGCATGCAAGAATTGATGCTGTTTTAAAGGCAAAGGGTGGTCCCACCAAATACTGATTTGATTGAGGTTTTTTTTGTCTACTGCACTTTTTAGAAGGTTTATTGATTAATAAGTATTCATGGAATTATTTTTGGAACCATCCTTGCTTTATAGCATTTTTCCCACAGACTTTTGCACAGTACTGTATTTTTGGACTGAATGGAGAAAAAGTAAAAACTCATTGACTTGAATCAGATCCAAATTCAGAGCAGAGGTTTTGTGACACCCCAGTCCTACCCACCGTGCCAGAGCTCCACTATGACTGAAAACATCAGCACTGAAATTTATCTCTGAAGTATGAATATTATGTATGACTTACTTATGAATAGTATGAATTATTAATATTTTTATTCCATAAGCCTTCACATCTGTAACTTGCAAAATAATCCATTTTCTTCACCAGTAGTGGCCAATTAAAAGGTTTAGTTGTTTTTTCAAGGTTAACAGCTATCTATGTGTTCAAAGTACATCATCCTAAGAGTTGCTAGAAAGGTTATAAACCCTTTAAAATCATGAATTCAGGATTGTATTCACAACAGGGTATCGGTCTATGAACTGAAGCCCAACAGAAGGTGGGCCTTACAGGAAGATGCGGTCAGTCTACCAAACAATCGCTGAAGCAGAAGAATTTCTGGGTTTTGAGTCGGCCGAGTCAAACTCCACAGCTTAATCCAACAGTAATGTTGTGGCAGGACCTAAAGCAGGGAGTTTGTGCAACAAAGCCCACCAACATCAGTAAACTGAAGCAGCTCTGTAAGGAGGTACAAGGCAAAGTTCTTCTAAGCAGATGTGCGAGATTGAGCAACAGTTACCATAAATATTTGGCAGAAATCTTTGTTGCCCTAGGGTGTCGCATCAGTGACCGAAAGCGTAGGCTCACATACTTTTACTGACAAAGACAATAAATGTTCCCTCACTTTGATCAATAAATGAATGAAAACGTACATTTTGGATATTATTTGTTTTACTGTATTCTCTTCATTTATGTTATGCCTTAGATAAAGATCTGATCGCACTTTAGTTCAAATGTATGGAGAACTTCAGAACATTTGAAAGGGTACACAACCTTTCCTGCAACACTGAAAGTGGACTTTCATTCAGTTCTGAAGTAAACATTATACAGAAACTGAACTCTGAGCTGTCACACAGTGAATGTACCCCAGTGCTTTATCTGCCTGTTAGGTTAAAAAAGTAAAATGCTGGGTCATTTATGTGTGACTGAATCACAGGATTCCAAGTATTCCTGCAGAATGTGTTAAATGCTAAGAAATATTGGCGAGGATTGAAAAAAAAATTGACATGGAAATTAGGGTGTTAAATCTTGAAACAAATTACTACTTCAGGTATTTCCATCTTGATAATATTAATGAAAAAATATTTAAAGGTTTAAAATATGATTTGGACAAAGAATGGAAGGGTAAATTTTTAAAAAATACACAATATGACAATTAGCCACAGCTTGACATGAGTGTTTATAGGAGGCCAACCAGGCATGAGCCAGAGAGCATATTGGAACTCTAACTGTCAGAGGGAATTGTATAAAAAAGAAATCAGCCACAAACCATCAACAGCACAAGATTTCACATATCTGTTTTTAGGAAGCACCAACTAGTGTTGTAGTCAGGAAGGATTGTCAAAACTGCCATCTAAAGTTCATTGGTTCAAATCCCACTCCTATCGCATAACTTTCCC
This sequence comes from Arapaima gigas, assembly GCA_900497675.1. NCBI lineage: Eukaryota > Metazoa > Chordata > Actinopteri > Osteoglossiformes > Osteoglossidae > Arapaima > Arapaima gigas. The sequence continues at coordinate 472,879 of UFQX01005247.1, read as the reverse complement.
CTGTAACAGAAATACTTATTCTGTACATAACAAGATAACCGTTGAGCTTTTAATCAGGCTTTAATAGAATCCTTAATCATAATATCCAATACTACATGCAATGTGAGAAATATAATTTTCACCAAAATCTAAACCAAATTAAGGATTAACCAGGATTAAGGATTAAAGAATCCAGACAGTCACAAGTGCAGAGGCAATGAAAACTAAAAAATACAGTTCCAGCCTAATCTTACTTGCATGCAAAAGGTTATTTTAGCAGTACTGCTCCCATTGCCGAGCTACTAAGACAAGGTTGACACAAGTAACATTGAGCAAGTAAGTACAGTCAGAGACATAGTCCAATTAGCACTGTATACTTGTTTGTATTATGGGAGCAGATAGTGGAAATCTGTAGTTGGAGGCTGAATAAAAAATTGGCATTACTGTTTAATGGTATTAAATTGAATTACACACTTGTTTTATGAATTCCCACAGTGTCTTCATCAAATGGTTAATGTCTTATCACTGCCAGATGCAAACCATTACAAACAAATGCTGTTCCTAATGTCATCATGCAGCTCTGTGACTTTGAATGAATTTATATTCTGTTGGTAAACAGAAAAGCTGCAGAGATTTATTCACTAAACTGAACCTGGGGAAACAAGCAAGCAAGTGAACGCTGCATGACCCCCATAGCTGCCACAAAGACACATGCGGGAATCATGCAAATGAATGGTGTGAGCAAATGCACTCAGTCATTACTGTCCATGGAATTCCATTACCTCCCCCAGCTGGGACTGCATGTATACCACTAAACGCAGCAAGAGTGTGCTATATTTTGCTCCACGCTGACTATAAATTATTTGCAATTGCCATAGGACAATAAACCTAACAAGACCACGGAGTTAGATAATTCACTGTTTAACAGTGACAAGTGATAATAATTGGTGTTGTTATCATTAGTATTGTTGATATTTTTTACACACCCTTTGTCTAGTTTATTCTCCTGAGACTTTAAAGAAGCCAGAAGTTCCCATCCTTGTTTTGTTGCAAGGGCACAATGCAAGACCAGAAGCAGGTTCTTTAGCATAGGGAACTGCTGTGATATGTTTGTGGAAGGAAAATGATATAGGAAGATATAGTACAAGGACAGTCATGAACATTGGGGGCATATAAAATCATTCCTAAGTTAACCCCCCACCAGTTTACTAAAATGTACAGTCTCTCACAGTTTCTAGATTTCTTACAGTTTAGATTAACAACAAGCAGCTACCAAAAACTTAATGTGTTGATCACACATTGTTTAAAGTGATTATAAGCAGATAAACACATTAGACAGCAGTGCAGCACACTGAGCGAACAATGAGAAGGAGTGAAGTGAATTATGACAGGTTGCCTAGTTAGTCAAATTAAATCAAGATTAATGCTCAGTGTCAATGTGTTTATTATATTTTGTTTGAAAGTTTTCTACTCAATGGTTTTCATGTATTTAAAAGTGTTAGTTACGTAATATAGCTTCAGTTATCAATTTAATGTCATGATTTGTAAAATACTACATCAAAGATGTTAAACTATATACATGGCGTGCTGGGCATTGAGAAAAACATGTTTGGAATAGGAATAGATCTTAGAGGTCAAATGTATCTCTTCCTTTTAGGCCACTTCTTGAAAAAAGCAGTATATTTTTATGTGTGTAACTAGTATTTTCACACTTGCGTTGCACACTATTATTTTTTCTTGCTTTTCATTTTGTTTGACATACATTAACAATACAGTATATTCTGCCAAAAACCAACCCACAGAATTCAATCGTGTTTCGAGTACAGTTTCCTTCTTACCCTATGAACTAAGAGGAAAGTACAAAAAATCGACTTCAGCAATCAAAGATACAGAAAACGGTCCTTTCATACATACTATTACTGGTAAATGCCAGACAAAAAGAAAACCATTTGATATTAACATCTGAAAAGGCTTCATAGCGCAGCAAAGTTGTGAAGTGTTTAGATACAACTGTTCTGCTATAGCTTTTCATCACTAACAATTCCTCACCACGCTTATGAACACAACCATACAAACGTATATGAATACATTAATTTAAAAGCATATGCGGAACTAACAAACTCACATCTCTGTGCACATTTACTGTACATCTGTGGGCAAGTATTTCACGTTTCCCTTAAGTAACGTACTTACCCCGAACTGCTCGGGTAAAAAACGGCGCTGCTTAAGCGGACGGAAAGTTGCAAGTCGCGTTAATAAATTCATATTCCTAATTCTTTAAACACGGATCATAATAATAATAAATTAATCCCGATAAAGTTTTTTAATCCGCTTTTACCTGCAACCCAAACTGTACTAAAGGGCCTGGAAAAGTGCCCTGCGTTTTCTGCCGTAAACTTTAAAGAAAGTGAAACCTACAGTAGTGCTAAACCTGTGGGAAGCTTTTCTTCCGAGGGAACAGATGGTTTATAATCTGAAATCCACGACAGCTTCGACCACCCTTCTCGCTCAGGGGGAATAAACATGCAAAGCACGTCCTCAATCGACTGCCTTTTCAATCGATGTATAACTGCAATCTGTACATTTCTATAAACCCCATCTTGTTCAGTGTGAGCAATAAGATGCCATGCTCGTCATATGAAAGGAATTAATAATAATTATTATAGTCCAATAATTAATAGTCCAAACTGAAAAAGCATCTGTTGTTTAATTTGAAAACAGACTCCTTAACTGCATCTTCTGTAATCTCAGAAAACTGCCTTAGTAGAATGAAGTGTTACTGTAGCAGGTCGGTTTAATTTCCACCCAATCCCAACAAACAAAAGTCCATTTCAACTAAAAAGATGAAGAGGAAATATGCGGCTTCGTAAACCGTGCTTGCTTTTTCCCAGCCCTCCCCCAAAATATGATGGCTACTTTATTTGCTTCTGTCATTTATTTTCTTCTAAACTAACGTTCACAAAGTCGCTGGGGTCGCTTCACTGTATCTGTCGGCTGTACTTCGCGTTCTACACATGTGCGGCGCGAGACAAGGACGCAACAAGACCTTGGTTTTAGTGTGATTATTTAACATATTAGCAATGATGAAATAATAATTGTGGTTCCGAGCTTTGCTTGTTGGGGAGAAAAATGACAAAGTGTGGCTGCAGCTGTGGGGGAGGGTGGGGCGCAGAGAGTCATTGGCCAGACCGTGGAGGGCGCGTCATCTTATATTACGGATCGAATTCTCTACCAATATTTGCTTCCCCTTTGGCTGCCATAGCGGCCCAATGTGAGCTTTAAGTACCCCGTAAGGACCGATGCATGTCAAGAGCTACTGTGCACCGGACAAAGTGCCCATCGAAGGTCAGGCTGTAGAACATGGAGCAAAGTCGAGAATGTGAAAAATTCATCTTTGGGGGCACCGAAGAAAACTATTTAGTTGCCCCTGACTTTTCCGTTCAGCAACGCGCATCACAGTTCCACGACGCCAGTCCCAGTCCCACCCCCGCCTCCGCTCAGCATCTCGACTTCTCCAGCAGTACCAATCCCTTGCAGAGAGGAAGCCTTCACCTCACCTTCAGTACGGAGACTCTGACGACACCCACCTACTGTCAAAGTCGGGGCTACCCCGTCCCCCCGAACTGCTTCCCCCATTCTTGCCCCCCCGCCTATCCTAAAGCTCAGGAGATCAGCGTCTCCAAATTTCACGTCAGCAAGGAAATTCCGGGGAGCTTCACCGGGCTGCGTTTAGGACCAGGATCAGGACCACTCGACCCGCACTCCGAGGTTTTCTCTGGGGACGGAACAGAGATTCACCTGACGGTCCAGAACAGTTCTCACCTGGACGACAGTCCTCCAGCTGACAGCGGTTACATCAGCAGAACGTTCCAGTGGATGAAAGTGAAGCGAAACCAGTCCAGGACAGGTGAGTCCAGCTACTCAGGTTGGCGCCTTCGCGACTGTAAATGCAACGAAATACAAAGAGACGCACCTCTGTGTAAAATACATTAAAAGCCTGTAAATCGGACAGTTTCGACTTCCTGTTCTATGTCGCTACCGTAAAGACCAGTAAAAAGTTTTGCGACACAATCATTCTGAATAAATTAACTTTACAAAGCAGTATGAACGGTGTATCTAAACTTTTTTACTTTTATAATAGGTTCTGACCAATAATCAGACTCAATCCTTCAAAAATAGAAGAATAATATTCAGTCGAGAAAATAATAATGTCTCGTTTCCTAAGAACCCGATTTTAATTCAAAGATCAAATGTTTCTGTAAACATAAAACCTCGAAAGGTGGTGCCAGATTCTGAAAAGGATCCCGCTGCACATATGGAATATATTTACTAACTTTCTAACAACAACTCTGTTGATATCTCACTTTGCCGCATTTCACCCAAGCGTTGAGCAATGCGGCGCATGACAACGCAAGGGAAGAAAAAAGTGTTTTGCTCAGATCCCTCACACGCAGGCCTGGGAGTGAAGACGAATTTATTCGAGTATTTATGTCCCCCGCAAATAAATGTCAATGTAGTGCACTATTTACTCTGAATAGAAACCCTACTGGAGAAAAGTGAAGCTTTCGTTAAGAATGTTCTTTGGAAAATGCGCAGTAGCTGCGCACACAGCAGCACCGCACCGGACTGGAGGTAAATTGGCTCTTCTGTGCGGTAAATTCCCACTGCGTCATTCCTCAATTATGTGTTGACAGGAGCAGAATTACTGTGGGCCGGATGCCCAGGTGACTGACCGTGTATATCGATCATATTGTCTGCATTTTCTGTCTCCTGGTGTCCTTTTCAATCGTCTGTCCACAAAGTCAGTCTGCAGATAACCGAGCCCGCATTTTTCCCCACTTAATCAGTTTCTCATGAGCTGGAACTGAAACAATGTGTGGCAAGGCTCTAAAATCCCTCTTACATTTTAATTCTTACAAATATACTTATGTTTGAATTACATTTGTCTTCATTTTCCTTCTGTCAAACTGTAGCACAAGTTCCACACGTAATTTTGTATTATGTAAACATTGTATTCCTTCGCTGTTTAGTAAGTGCATATTCATTTCTACTTCTGTCGCTGACCACTAGTTCTGATGGAAAGTTCCCTTGAAGGTTATTTCCTTTTTGGCTTGTTTGTTCTATTTTTAGGTCTTTATTTTCCTGTTGGTGTCGTGCGGAATTTTTGTGATATCCTGTTCTTGCACTTGCTTAGGTTTGTGTTGACTAAATGTTATGATCTATTTAAATACGAACTATCGTTACAGGGAAACATCTGGAAGGTTTGTGCCGCACAAGATATCTTGGGCTGAGCTTCGGAATTGACTGCAGCAAAATCACCGCACAAAACGAGGTTAACGGCAGCGCGACTCCGAGGACCAGCTTCACCACCAAACAGCTGACCGAGCTGGAGAAGGAATTTCACTTCAATAAATACCTGACACGGGCCAGGAGGGTGGAGATCGCCAACGCCATGCACCTTAAAGAAACCCAGGTGAAGATCTGGTTTCAAAATAGGAGGATGAAACAAAAGAAACGAGAGAAGGAGGGTCTGACACTTGGCCTCCTCGCGCCTTCACATAGCAGCCAAGACGACTGCCGTTCTGAGAAGGACAGCAGCGAACCTCCAAATTCCCCTTCCCCTTCTCCATGTCAGCCTTCAGCTCGGGATGTTCTTACAGATTTTTCTCCTTTGCAAAATGAGAACTTCTGGAAAGCTGACGTCAGCAATACTCATTTATAATGTAAAACTGAAGCGGCTAATTTATTTACATGCGAATACAACTATGTACCCCGCAATTTTTATTGAAATCGCCATTTATGTTCGGCCAGATGCATGTTTGTCACGGCTCGTCGATCGAAGATACTAATATGACGTAAAACCTTAAATAAAACAAATAAAAAGGAGTATAGTGACATGTCTGCTTAGATCATTGATAACTTATCACAACGATGGAATAGAATGCTGAGCACAATCGGATCCTGAGGTGGTTATGCACTATTGTTTTATTTGTTTCATTTATATTCAAAACCAAAGTCAGAAACACGTTACTGTAAATGTATTTGAGCATTTTATTTTTGCCCACGAGCTCAAATCTGTGATTATGCTTGACGTTTGGCGAAACTGAAATGTGGTTATTTCCGTTTAAATTTGCACCGTAGTGTAAAACATCTTTGTATAGTTTGTGTATTCGGTTTATTTAAATATAATATATCGCTTCTTATTAATTTAAGTGTCAGGTATAAGCTGCTATTCCTGAAGCTCTGTACAGGAACCTTTTTGATTAAATAAACGCGCACAGAGAGGAAAACTAAGTGCCTTGAAAGTCACCTGCAGTTATAACTTGCAAACTTGCCAGCTGACTGACATAAATATCAGACAATGTATTTTCTGACAAGATAATAAAGCTGAAAGTGACTAAATGTTTTCTCGGCTGTACATGCGTCAAACCTGTTGATAACTTAGAATTTTTCAAGTTTTGTCATTAATTACCACATCTATGCATTGATCGATCTCAAAATAAAAGTGAACTTTTACGTTTTTAATGCAGGGATTTCAACAGTAGAAGAACGTGGTCTTGAAATCTTAATTGAACAGCTGGTGAACACACACCATCAAACATCTGCACTATTTAATAACATCTAAAAGTGGCAATATTATGCAGTATATCATTTCTTCAATGTATTCTGAAGTCTATTAACAACTTAGGTTTACTTGAGGATGTGTGGGCGCGTCCTGTTATTGTTGGAATTTTCAACAATATAAATTAGCAATTAAAAATTACGTCTATTACTATAGACGTCAGATTATGTACACTAATAGGTTTTTTATTTATTATTCTTTTTTCCCCATAAGCAGAAAAGAGTTACACAAAAACAGAGCGGGGTGTAAAATAATATTAAAAGCATCAACCTATTCAAGCCTGTTGCGGGACTTGTCACTCGCTTCACCTGCTTGTCCTGGTCAGGATCGCAGCGGTCTGACATCTTTCCCCGAACCACTGCGGGTTCGGGTAGGAAGGGAAAACCCGGTGTCAGGGTTTGTCACCGATTGATGGAGACAAAAATTTGCAATACACAGCACAGCTGCGACGACGTGAGTGACAGCCGTGAAAGACGCTGGGAGGCCGGACACCGCGCACATCTGTATCACGTTGACTGGAGCATCTTTCTTGTAAACTAAAAATGACATGGTCTATATAACATTCATGGGCCTCTCACATCTAAGAGCAAAATAAACAGATTGCAATTTCTTCTGCTTTGCTGAATAACATGTCGGCAAAACTATAATTATGTAAGAGCGATACATCAAAGAAACCGGAGGAATATTCAAAATTCATACTTCTGGTGTAAAAAGAGCGGTGATTCCCTTAATGTTCAGTTACATCACTTATTTTATTGACCAAGGCTAAAAGGCATTGCGGTTAAGTTTAAAGAGCCGTATTATTTAACTCAGAAAAGCACTCGTGGTCTTCGCCATATTAATTATTGCCAAGTCGAGTTAGTTTTTAAATTTACGGAACCTTTTAAATCGGATCGTTGCTTAAATCAATGATGAATTATTTACAGAATATGTAGAAGCTAAAAACGCAAAATCCACTACAAAAGCCAGATTCCGTACTATGAATCTTTTAAAAACTAAAGCAAACACGAACAGACTTGAACCTTTGGATGGTAGCGCAGGTGCAACAAATGTGACGTTTGATTCCTGATTTTATACGAATTAGTTACTTTGTGTTACATACATTTAAGGAATACTTAACGGTTATTAGTGTGACGCTGATTATTTTGATACACGACTCGGGGTTTGCTGGCAGGTGGATCTCTAAGAGTGTCTCCAGGATCACGAACTGCACACTGCGGGTCACGCTAACGAATGCGGTTCACTCCCTGGTTCAACTTTCACCTCTTCACCTCTGATCCGCCTTAACAATGCTGACCCGGTCACTCTCGCTGAGTCAAGTGTAGCCCTTTGCACACAACTTCTCGAAATAGTGTGGTCCAACGAATGTTTATTTTTATTACTACAATAAATATATATTTTCCGATCTGTAAAACGCCGTATCTTATGTAAGATAGACTAAAAAGTCCTGATTGTCTTCGACGTTACATTTAAGTACGTAACGTCCAAACTTAAATCAATTTGATTTAACCTATTATTCAGGATCCTATCAATAAAGGATTTTTTAAAAATAAAATAATAAGATTAACTCATTCGATGACATAATCATGACGCACTTTAATTTCGGAGTTTTAACTGCCTGCACTAATCGCTTCTTTGATATATTACACTTGTGTTTCAGTTATTTTTGTCTCCCGCAATTTTATTTACTGCAGTTTTGCATGCAGCCTAAGCAAACCAAAAAAATCAATTACCTCTAAATAAATTGGATGCAGCTGCCATTTGTTAAGGACAAATGCCTATGAAGAAAGCCTTGTTCTCCACTTGTGGACTCACTGGTTCGGGTTCGAGTCAATCGATATAAAAAGCCCGGATGAAGGATTGTGACAACAGTATACATTAAGATTATCGATCAAATATATGCATTATATGTATAGTTAAATAGCGATCTCTTAATTGCAAAAGTTTACATCAGTCATATAAAACACTTAGTGTCTATTCATATTTTTGGCACTATACGTATATGTATTATATATACCTGTACAATGTCACAATGTCTATAGATTATACATTAGATTAGAGTAATTATTATACTTTAATGATACCGTGCACGAGCGCGGTCCGATCCTCCGCATTTACACACAAATTAAGGGATATTTGCCCCGCTAATCCCGGGCGCGCGCTGAGTTGACCCTCTTGCCTCACCGCGGGAATGAACGATTGAGCGTCACCGAGGTGAGGGACCGTTAGCACTGACTGCACTTTCGCTGTCACAAGCAGCAGAGGCGTGCAGAGTCTGCATTTCAGGGTCTAAGTCTTCCTATTATTTTCTGCACAAGAGCGCCTCTCCTAGACTTCCTGACAACTGAAGTCCAATAACTTGGTTCAGAGAAGAGTCTCTAATCCTTTAAAGATAATCACGGAATGCTCTACTAGGAGCTTCTTTTCATAATAATAATAATAATAATAATAATAATAATACAGTTATTAATAATTCACTTTAACTGTCTAACAGCATAGTTTGTTCAATTTAACAGCACATAAAATAACTATTTTTTGACTTGATATTATCTTGACTTGTTCTCATCTAGCAGACTTTGACTTCAGTGTTCTGCACAGGCTGGTTATTTCACTGACCGCCCAACCCTGGAACAATCTGTAATAACTGTACAACAGTCTAAATCATTTGGTCATCAGAAGACCAGCACATCTCTCAACATTTTCTCATACCTGGCAAAGAGATACCAACACTGTACTACAGCTCATACTTATAATGCACATTAGCAGCATTTGTTATCATGTATACAACTTGTAGCATAAATCACGGAACCACAGTGGGGAAAAACACCTTTAGATGCTGCATGATAAAAAAAATAGTATAATTCTGCATATTTATTTTACGATTTAAGATGATTAATCTGAAGCTTTTTTCTCCTCTCACAATATGTTATTGAAGTAACCAATTAAAGGAAATTATTACAACAAAATGGAAGAGCTGGTTTGCAAATAAATGTACCAGCGACAGATTCGCAAATCACATACCAAACAGACATATTTAACTGATTTTTAAAAAATACAAATGTTCGCTTAGTACTATTAACTATGGTAGCTATGATAAGTAATTTTTGTAGCCTACAGGACACACCGCATCTAAACAGAGAATATCTGGCTGCTATGTGTTAAGAAAGATAAATATCAGAGGAGGAGGATAGAGTCATGGTACTTTGCTGGAACTTGAATTATGACGTCACTCCATAAATCACTATCTGCACCGACACCAACACCGCACACTGGGGGTAAGATTTTTTTTAAACACTTTTGTTTAACTGACCAAAACAAGCTTGTATTACTAAGTCATAACATCTACTTCTGCTGCTGACCTCAACAGCTAGGTCAATAGCTACAGAACCTTACGATGTTGCAAGAAAACATACCCAAAGATGACGCTCAATATACAGTTATTTTCAATTTAACAGACCTGGACAAAAGCAAAAAAAAACTTGAATTTCACGCATTGCATGATTTTTGACGTAAATGATAAACGTTTTAGCCAGTTAGCACGGCTTTCTGTACCGCAGGAAAACAGCGAGTCTCACCGCGCAGGCTCGCGTGCGTAGTTTCACGTGCCCTGAAACGCGTTTCTGGGTCTCGTCGAGTACGAGCACGTTGGTCACGTTGAGCGGGTTGCTTTCTTTTATTTTTTTAATTATACAAAGCGTTCTGCAAAAGAACTTTTCTTCACCAGTGTATGTTACCCTGCCCAAAAGAGTTGCGGCCACACTTTTTAATTCGAAAAAAGATTAAAGAATTCCAGTCGAAACATTGTTAGCGACATCGTTCAGTTAACAAGTCAGCTAATGCACTTCACGTGTTTAAAACTTTTCCAAGGCTTGTTTAAAAGTTCAGTCAATACGAGCATAATAGATTTTGGTGGAACTTGGATTTAAAAGGCGACTCTGGTGGGACTCGAACCCACAACCTTTGAATCACTCTTCGTAGTGTGACGACTAGAAGTCCAATGCGCTATCCATTGCGCCACAGAGCCACGTCCCTCCCCTTGCGGGGTTAGGGGTAGTTACCCTTTGAGTTTTAAAATAATTTTTAAGTTTATTACCTTTGTTTGCGTTGCAGTGGTTTAACAGATGCCCCCACTGCTGGAGAGGAGGGGGCGGGGATTGACGCAAGAGTTTGCGAACAAGACAAAGTTTAATAAAAATCGATATTTTAAAGACAGTTCTTTAACTGACCACATTCTGAAACGTCCTTACAGCCCTTCAAGTTTGTTATAGCTTAATAAACACAGGACAAGAAGTGAGAAAAGGAAAGCCGCTCCGCGCGGCCCTGACCCCGCTGGACACCAGCGAGCCCCACCGGTTGACAGCGCGGTGAACCGGCGCCGCTGACCCAGCGTTCCGTTACCGAGGTGGCCTGTTAATCCAACAATCAAACAATTATTCAAACAATACGAAATGTCTGTGTCAAACAACCGGGACGCCCTGCCCATTCCGAAGGAGACTTATAAGTCGTGATGACGTCGATTTCCGTCCTTCGCTCCCTTTCCCCGTTATCCCCATTCGTATTGCTGAGCCCCATTATACTTCGCCAAGATCCCGGGTTTAGCAAACGGCTTCCTAAAATCATTGTTTACCTTGTCATAACATAATTCCGTTTTTGTAGCGAAATTAATTTGACACGTGTTTAGTATTTATTTGTCTGGAAGATGCATTAATGTTATCATGCGTGGTTACCAGCCCTTACCTGGATAACTAGTACTATACATACACAACTAAGTAATTAAAGCAGCACAGCAACATCAAGTGCTTAAATATATTGTAACCTATCGGGATATTGGGTGCCAACACAAGCAGATAAGCTTTATTCCTGTTTGGGAAAAGCAAAATTAGAAAAGGTCAGAAGAGCGGGAGCTATACTGTTCTCTGTCCAGTTTTCAAGCAAAAATGAAAACACCACAAGCATAAAATATTTTAAGAAGATGGTCTAGATTAATATGAAAACAAATGAGACCTAAGCTCCAAAATCCAAGCTCAAAAGCCCTTAGGCTCCAGGCCAGCATCTGTGATTCTGTTCTACTCCATCATTTAACACTAAATACGATTCACGGGGTGGGTTTAGTTTGTATAAATTTATATCAGACCATATGACTATATTCACACATTTTGGAAGAAATGTATAATATTGAGAAATGGTGCATTTAAAATAGTATTACATTTTTTATTGCGATCTCTGGCAGAGAACTTATTTTAAGCACGCTATCTTTATGAGTTCGGGAAAAATAAGGGACTTATATTCAATATCATGTTTCACGGTAAATGCAGTTGTAAAAAGAGACAAAGCAGCGCTTGTGACGTCAGTCACCCTCCTTTTGTACTGAGGGAGGACGATGGGTGACAGATCACGGCCTCGGCATATTTGTGTGTGTGACGCGAACGGCTGTAGTCAGCGCTTCGGCTGCTGAAAATTCCGCTGGGATAAAAAAAAGCTTCGTTCAAACGGAAAAAGATCGACGGTAACAGACATTTATGAATATTGCATTACTTTTTACATTACGTCTATTTTCAGAATACCGTAGCTGTATTTATGTATGCTTTCTAAATCACAAATTCAGCCTTTTTGTGAGGATGGAGTGCAAAATCGAACATTTCTCAACAGCAATTAGCAACTATCAGTGTGACGAGATGGATGACGTGGATACGAAGAGAAGAGTGAACGCAAAGCACCAATAAATAACCGTCCGTATTTTCCACAGAAATAACTCACGTGCGCTGTGTCGAGATAAACTGAGCAATCGGTCCAAAGTGAAATGTTCATGTACTTAATGTAAGCATCAGCTCTCCGCATTTTGTAGTGGCTCATTTTCTCCGTCAGGGTTCAGACATATGGCAAGGACAGAAGGAGCGGGCGACATAAACAGAGGACAGCACTTTGAAACGTTGGCCGGCATAGATCAAGCATTCTATTACCCTCCACAACAAATGAAAGGGCAGATCACTTACGCTCTTCATTTGGCAATCACTGCTCTTTCTCTCACCATGTCCTCTGAGAACCGATAAGAAACGTTTCTCTTCTCACTTTCACACCTGAGGTATCAAAACACTCATAATTTAAACCAGAGATGCTTCCAATAACTGTCAGTGTTTATAGCTACTTTTTACACTCACGTTTTTTCTTCCCGATTCTCAACCCCTATATTTTCATTCTTTTTTAGTCCCATTCCTCTCAGTGTGGTACTGAAAGCTTATCTACTGATGTAGTCCAAGGTCACTGGCTGGTCATCCTTTCTGACCAGCTGACCCCAGTGAATATGTTTGCCAATAGGCAACTGGGTCAATTACATTTTGTGCATGGCGCTACCTTTTGCCCGCAGGTCATCTTTAGCCTCATTGCTGGGGGTATCATCTGCATAGGGTATCATCTGCATGATTGAAGAGGCTTTTAGTACCTATTCAGAATGAAGCTATCCGCATCACATTCCAATTACCCAATATCTAATCACAGCTGCCCAACTTAATTGCTTTTTGTTTGTTGACTTAGTTGAGCCCTTAAGAAAGATGGATTTCTCAGGGGGAGTGTGAATCTGTATGTTTGTGTGAAATGCAGGGGGTTGTTAAAAACTAAAAAGTACATGTATGAAAAAGCAAACATTCTTTCTGCAGGGCCATCCCTCAAACTATGTGTGCATAGCCTTGTCAAATTACTTTCCAATCATCATTTATTCATACTTTTGTCCTTAACGTTTGACTCTCATAAATCATAAAATGTAAAAATCAAAATATTTAGTGGATCACGAAATAAACGTAAGTCTGCCATGACCTCTATTGATTTGCCTCTTAAATCTGCAGTGTCCACAGATTCCAAACACAAAAATTAATTGCTTATATGCTGTATGCAGGAGAGCACAATAACTTGTCACTTGTGCAGACAAGTGCTTTTACTTTCCACAGCTTAAACAAATTCAACTAAAAGAGGGCAATAACAGTAGCAGCAACAGTGAAGCGAACAGCAAAGTTAGCATCATCACAGCTGCATTTCTAGTCATGTGTGGGGTACAAAAAGCAGCACAGCCACAATGTGCTCCTGCACCTTCAAAGCTAGCATCGGTTTCCATCAAGGTACCTTCCTGTGGCTCATTCACACATAACTCAGGCCTGCTACCTTTAGCACAAAGTCATAAATAAAACCCCTATCATCTGATAATGTCAGGTTAATGTTTAGTCAATAAACCCTACTGTCATTTTTTACCTCCTTTCTTTAATTCATTGGAAGAGACTTTTTTTATCATGGCACAGACTGTGAGCGTATGAGCCTGGACGGGTATGTATGTATACTGCAGTCCTGCATGTGTTTGAAGGAGATAGCAGACACAATGGTGGCTTGTGACACAAGCCCAAGTGAGTCTGTTTAAATGATAATTCACAGCACAATACAACAGCTAACTGGTTTTGTTTCCCTCGGCATTCGTCATTTCTCATTTTTTGAGTTTAAGGTCTGGAGTTTTTTTTTTTTTTTTTTTTTTTNTGGTTTTGTTTCCCTCGGCATTCGTCATTTCTCATTTTTTGAGTTTAAGGTCTGGATTTTTTTTTTTTTTTTTTTTTTTTGCACAGAGTCATGCAGTGCAAAAAGGTGGCTTCTTATTTCACCTCAAAACACTTCCATTCTGTACAACTACTGGTCAAACCACCAGTGAACCACAGACCAACATCCCAGGCACTCATTAAGCATTTCTGCGTATTCTAGACATGTGATTTATCTCTGCGAGCAGCTGAATGGATGCTTGCATCCAGTACATTCATTTATCTCTCATTGTCTCTGTAATTCAGGCCATTACATCAATCATCCATGCAACCTTATCAAATGTACAAATATTAGTCACTTTGAAATTTGTTGCAAATTAAAACCATATAAAATTAGAGAACTGCAACCTACAAATACAGCCAAGCACAGTTGTCAGCATTTTCAAGTTCACTATAAATGACTATGTTAGCCATCAGATTTTTTTTAATGCAAAAAGAAATAATATTTTTTGGAAGAAAAATGTGGCAAACACATCAAATGAATACGGGTTTTTACCAGCATTATGAGTAAATCACCCAAACTGAAATCTGCAAGTCAAGAAAGAAGATAAATGATGAAGACACTCTTCTTCATCTCCTCGTAGCTGGAAGGCATGGCGAAAGATCTTTTCTCCGTATGTCTATTAACCAGCCTCAGGTGCACTACTCTAGAAGTGCTCCAAAATTTCCTCAGTTTCTGCCATGATTTTATAGACTATTTTCTAAGATGTACAGGTAAACAGACTTAAGAAAAATATAACAAAAAAACTGTAATTACCACTATGACAATAATCAATTACATCATTATCTGCATCATCATCTGCATGGCACATAGCAGCTCCAGGGATGAGGGTTTTAAAAATGTGAAGGAATTTGAAAATATATATAAAGTACAATAATAAAAATCACCCCAGATTAAATGTTAAATGACAGGCTTTCCAGAATGTTTCTACTCCACTCTTACAAACTGCTATATGTAACAAATATATTTCTGACTCTCTTCCTGCTAAATCTACCCTTATTAACTTATTTTTAGTTATCACTTGTTTTGAAGCAATAATAATGTGATACAACTACTATTATCACAGACTGTATAACAGAAGGACACAGCCATGTGAGTGTAGGCAGAGTCAGTTTAGGAAGCACTGTAACCTCAGTACAGTACACTGTTCTTGCAGTAGGAGTCCTGCAAATCCACATTTTAAAAATAACCAAAAATATTTATTGACTACAAAAAAAATGGTTCTAAAAAAACAAATACAATGCCTAATAATGGTATTAATGCCTAATAAAATGCATAAAAATGTGCAGTAGACAAATTTAACATTAGCTCAATGCTGTAAATTCACCTACATGACACACATTATCTTCCACTGACATCTTTTCGACTAAACAATATTAGCGCATTATCTTTCTTTTTCCCCAAAAAGTCCCAATATTACAAAAGAAAATCTTAACAATTCTTAACTCTTCTTTCTGAATTATCTCTTTGCATTACAATCTTATAATTTTACATATACATATATGCAAAATTGAAAAGGACTCAAAGAACGTTTAAAGATCACAAGAAGCCTTTCTGTACACTGGCAACTAAAGGAGAGATTAAGATACAGGAGGAAAGACAGACGGGAGGGATTTTGTGAGGGGTTTCATTTGGGTTATTGCTACTACCCCGTCTGACCCTCTTGCTGTTCCCCTGATGCTGCTGTGGCCGTAAACCATAATAAAGACCGATGACACCACAGCTATGCCGTCCAGCTCACTAGCCTCTGCAGCAGAGCCATTCACACAATCATTTATCAGCTCCCACCCCCGAGCTCCC
Organism: Arapaima gigas; assembly: GCA_900497675.1. Taxonomy (NCBI): domain Eukaryota; kingdom Metazoa; phylum Chordata; class Actinopteri; order Osteoglossiformes; family Osteoglossidae; genus Arapaima; species Arapaima gigas. The sequence goes on along the minus strand of UFQX01005247.1, from coordinate 456,906 downwards.
TCTCTGCTCTAATTCTGCTTTAATAACCGTCGCTTCCATTCATCACAGTATTGACGGCTCTGACAAGCAGGCAGCACACACTAACTCCCTGCCCTTTACTCGAACACAGCCAGGGTCACTGGGAGGTCACCTGCTGTCCAATCAATAACTACACCATACACAGCTGTCAATGCAGAGACACTAGCCATGCATGTGTAGGCATACTGATACCTAAAATACCAACTAGCACCACCTCCCGCCTACCTGCCACCGCTGTACATTTAATCTGCATATTCTGTGTTTTCTCTCCACTCACATTTTACAAAAAAGTATAACTGCAATACAGTGTGCCAGGATTAGCATTTCCTGGAGAGGAAAGATCTCAAGACATCAGAGAGTATGGAGCACCAGCAGATGGAATGGAAGATACCACCAACTTCAAGTGTCAAAGGTTGTAAAAACCTATCAGAAAACCTGTCCTGCAAATCTAGCCTGACCTCACAACTGCGACACACAGCAGCTCCCTAAGACCGTATCAATATATTCATATTTTGGTTTGTTTGTCAATGAAATGCACATTTGCTCACAAATACGCTGAGCTAATGCAGTGTAATGGCAGAGTCAAATATTAAGTGTGGAAGCAAAGGGAGGTTTTTAACTGACAAACCACAATGGCATTTTGCTATATGGCAAAAGATCTGTGTTCTAAACACTGGGTAACTGCAGATGCAAAACAGCTCAATTCCATGAATCGTTGGTTCTCCATCCACCCTCTGCCCGAAGCAGGCGGCGTCCCCGCACTCTTACTGGGTTGCCTCGACCACAATCAAAGTCAAGTCCATCTTTGTAACCTTGAGAGCCCACACACTGCAGAGGCAGCAAGGGATGTTTTGCTGGGGGGGTTCTAATTCATAGCCAGGGTCCTGTTGGCAAGGATCATTGAGCTAATTAATAATGCGGCACAGAGAGCAATGGGAGTCATTAAGAACAGTAGCGATGTGGAGTCTGCAGCACTGCAAAGGGCCGCAGGGGTACCACAGACAGTTGCTCTTCATCGCACCGTCGGCATACCCATTTCACAGATGAAACATGTTTAGACACAGCGTTACCTCTTCATCTACAGTGAAAAGGAACAACCAAGCAAGATGCCCACAACAACAGCAGAGAATCTACCTAAAAAGTGTTCCCTCCAAAATAAACCACTCACTCCATGAACCATTTTTTCTATTTGGTCACATGTGAATCATAAATCAAAACAAGTTAAAATTTCTTCTGGAAGAAAATCCAGAAAATATTCAAGAACAAATCAAACTATACATAGTAACTGTGAACCTGTTTTAGCAGAAGCAGAAAAAGGGACAGCACACATTAAAAACATACAATTACATATCCATCTCTTTATACTTTTCTTATACTTAAGTTATCAATCTATGCCAAATAAACTGTACGTCACGATTGATTTATAATGCATACTGGAGGAAGACAGTAAGCACCGCTCAAGTCTGCAGTCTCAAGATGTGAGCCTGCATACAATCCTACCCCAGGTATAAAAGTGCTGAAAGTTTAGTGATTATTTCTTTTAAAAAGCAGTCTGTATGCCAGAAAGCCAAAACAGCATGAAAGCTTATCTGCTTAAGGACCAGTGAAGGCTTTGAAAAAAATTCCATATTACAAAGCACCTATATATGGTATAAGCCACAAAGCACAGTACAGAATCCTCACAGAATCCCAAAGGCAGTACAAGAAGTTGACAAAGCCAGTTATGGCATCAGCAGTTCCAAAATGCCTAGTTCTTTTAACCTGGCCATGGCCAGACCCTCCCAGCCGCGATTAGCCTGTGCGTTGCGAGGGGAGGGGTGCATGAGACCCACCACACGCACGTCTATACCGGCCGCCAGCAGGGCACGCCGGGCCCGCTGCTCAGCCACTTTCCCCACTCCAATAACAGTGGCAATGCCCAACATCTGCACGATCTGGCACAGGGCCTCATCGCACAGGTTCAGCAGAGCTTCCCGGTCACCGGCTGACAGTTCTGGTGGTGTCAGGTTCTTCCCACTGCTGCTCATGAAGGTGAGAGGGCACAGATTGTGCACAAAACAGTGACGGAAGAACACAGCAGGTTCTCTGCATAGCTTGCGGAAGAGCCCCCAGAAGCGAGCGCCGCTCACTTCACTCTGGGTGCACGACAGACCGAGAATCCGCCGCTTTGGGTGCTCTTCAGGTGGACGGCCAACCTCCCCCGAAATTTTTAGCCAGTCACGGACAGACTTAACTTCTCCAAAAGGTACCTAGATTGAAGGAAGATAAAGAAGGGCAAATAAATCATTTTGTCCAGACGTGGAACACACCATTCTTTGAGACAAAATTAACATAATTTAAGAGGAATCAATACCTTTAAAATGTATTTTGCATATATATGTTAATGTTTCTTCACAAGTAATTAGACTGGCAACTTCATCCAGACAGACAGGTGCACTTAAGTGCATAAAATTAGAGACATCAGCTCATCTCATAACAATGGTGAAGAGAAAGCACATATGTGATATAATTTTTTTCTCCTCTTGCATTATTAATTGTGCTCCTAATTGCTGTTAATCTTCCCTGGCAGAACGCAGCAGACATATTGAACAAATGTTGCCTGCCCTGAGCAGAACTCTTCCCTGTAACCCTAATACACTCTTTTTGCTGCTGTCTTCAAGCCCTCCTCCAATCCTCCCAAATGCCACAGTATTACTTCACCTGAAGCCATCGACAGACCTGTCAGTCGCTGAAAAGATGGATGCACCACTGAGGACAAATCAAAGCCCTCTTATTGACTAATTTGTTTTGCTGATCTAAAAACCTCTGTACTCCCTAGCCTGGGTTTAGAAAATGCATGTGTTTGCATGCAGGTGGGTGTGTACGGTCTTATGTAATCTGCCAATAAATAGGTGTGTGTGCCTGTGTATGCACCTTTCGCAAGTGTGTGTTTGAGTCATGACGGATGTGCAGAAAAGAAAAGGCTGTACAAGTTAAAATTCAAAGCAAAAATGATGTGAAGGACCACAGAGGAGAGGCGCTGTCCCTCACCCCTGTCTGTGCCATGCCGAAGGGCCCCGGGTTCATGCCTAGGAATAGGATACTCTGACCCTTGTGACAGTAGGTGTTAACGTAGCAGCGGTGCGTCTCCCAGGCATACTCCAGTGGGCTATACATGTAGCGCACAGGCTCGCGAAACACAAGCTGCCTCAAGCGGGCATTCAGCTCCAGCTCCACTTGCAAGAACTGCAAGGCTGTTTCTGAGCCATTTGGTACTTGGGAATGGGGAGCGGGGAGTTTACTGCAGTCCTCTGCTACCTCCTCTTCCACGCTGACATCTTGCACTGATGGTCTACAGGTTAGTGTAAATAGAGCAAAATTAGAAATATAACATTTACATTTGTTTACGTTTCTAAAAAAAATAATGTTTAATATTATATATTTGACAAGGATGGCTTACAGTGCTTGATACACTGAACTCCCCGCAATCATTCACCTTTTTATAATAGCACATCAATGTAAAGCAGTTTAGGTTCCTCAGTACATATGAATCACATGTCTTTCTATTGTGGAAGGTTACCAGTGCATCCCAGGCAAAAAAATGAGGAATATCTGTACTTCAGACTAAGGCAGATTTCTGCCACATCTAAACTTCAGGTGTTTTAAGGCCCCAGCACTACCCACTGCACTGTTGTCACCCCACTGAATTTGACATTTTTCACTGCTGGAGAAGTTTAAAAAATACAAATTAAAATTCATTAGTGTTAAATTAAAAGTTAACTCTATATAGAACTTGTAAAACCTTCTTAAAGCTCTGGTGTTGTAGTTGTCATTTAACCATAGAAAATTGTGTGTTTTGCCTGGGGTAGAACCTGGTTTCTGTTTAAGTACAACTCAGTCCTCAGATAACAATGTCATATTAAAAAAACCTTTTTTTATGCAATGGGTATATAATTCAGTACAACAGCATTTCTCCCTAGTTAAGTGGTCATGTTACATCCACAGCAGATATTTCCTTCACTGGTTGCCATATTTTTCACTGTGCACAGTACATGGACATTATGTTTCTTCCATAACAAAACCATCTACTGTATTAACTGCCTACTGCATCAACAGACTCGGGAAATCACATCATCTAATTAGTTCTATATATAATATCATAAATGAAATGGCAAATTAAGGATTATTAATTTAGGTGACAGTTTTCTCCAAAATGACTTATGATGTTGCGACTTACACTGACTGCCATATTCCTACAGCTATTCATGGACGTACAGCTACAGTGGGTCTTGAATCTTAGTCCTCTGAGTCAGAATTGTGAATTTCACTGCAGGGGATAGGTATTTCCTAGACTATCCTATTCTATCAAAACAAATAAAATACCAAAATTGTTAACGTATTTAAATCATAAACAGGTTTTATAACATGAGTAACTTACAGTGATATAAATGAATCCTACATCTTACGATCAAAGAGAGATCTTCTAACATCACATTTTTATTATTAATGTTGTAGAACAGCAGTTATGGCATCGCTGTGGTTTGCAGAATGAAAGACATAGACAGTGGTCCCGTCAACTTTATTTCTTTATATCCTTATCATTTATGAGTCAAATTGCTGAATCAAAATAGCTCCTCCAGAAATAATGGTGATCCGTCCCCTCACAACGGGAATTCGCATTAATATGTATTGATTTACCGGAGTCAATTAACGCCGTTGTGTGAGAAACTTGAAGGTTTAATCAATGAAGTTTAAGATTCTTGCTCCGCCGATTCGCACAATTTTAGAACTTGGTGATGAAAAATGAACATTTTGACATTATAAATCATTGCGCTGTTTTATTAAAACACTGGAGGGTTTCGCGGTTAAGGAATAGGCAGAAAGAAAAGGCACATAATAGGTTCGTGAAACTGCTGCTCTTTAACTGTTTAAATTTTCAATATTTTCAGGCTTTAAATGGTAATGTCCTCTAGTCTCTGTCTCTGTCCATTAAACAGCGCAAAATGCACTGAATTGGACATTTATGTATTTTCTTCATTATGAACACTGGTTCGTAGTCATTAAGCCCACGTTAGACCACATAACTGTAGGGAATACCTCAGACAATCGTGACACAATATTCAGACTCAAGGACACCCATTATCAGTTGGCGAAACTGTACAGTTGTAAAAATCCCCGCTCTATCGTGTCCTGCAGTCAGCTGTAATGTTTACTGTATTTCTTACCTCACCAGCTCGCCTTCGTACATCTTTAACCGCAACTTTCCGGCAACAAAGGCGGCGTTGCATTCTGGGACATGTGATTTATGAGAGTACTACAAGTCCCAGGATACACCACACACTCAGCAGCGCTAGTAATCGCTGTTTTATGTAGATAGCGCCGCTTATCGGGAGAGTATGTTATATTTCTGTGTACTGTTGTAATCTGCGACATTAGACATGGTATTCAGACGAAATACTTTCCTGATACGTTAATTTTGCTAATAAAATAGTTTTTTTCTTAATATTGAATAAATAATATAAACAAATTATACATCAAAGACCCATCCCCCCCTCCACATCTGCAATTCGGCTCTTACAGGGTTCTGTTGGGCGTTTTGATCTACTGTTGTACGGCTGGTCACAGTGTGGTGAAGGGGGTAAATCAGTGGTTCATCATAATATTAGTGACAATAAAATGTTCCTCCAACTGTCCTTGAAAATGTTTCTCCCTTGTCAGTTTTAAACCGTGTTTTGCACGAGCACAGTTAATTTTGGGTTTGGATCTTATTTAGTACCTAATCACGAGTTTATTTATAAGTGGTTTTCCTGTGATTGAACATGGACAGCCCCAGAAATTTGTCATTGGTCTCCTTTTAAAGTTTGTGACAGACCTGTCATCCCAGATTGAAGTGGTTCTGTGACAATGTGATGCATATTTGTATCAAAGGGCAATGATACTTACCAGGCAGTTGACTTGATCGTGGTGGTGGAGAGTCGACAACACACCCAGACTGTTTTCTAGTTATGGTTGACTGGTACATATACTAATCCATTAAAATGCACATACTGCAAGACCAACAAAATCAGACTAAAGGGGGTGATCATAGGCGGATCTAATATTTTTTATAGCCCAGAGGGTTACTTTACAGATTAAGAAAACACCTTAAATAACAAAGTCACAGATTCAAGCTCTTCTGTGAAGTCAGAGTTTCTGTGTTTGATAAATCCTGATAGCTGCATCTGTTATGTTTAATAAAAGGTTGCAGTGGGTCTATGAGCTATAATTAATACAGAGTTGCTGTGTCTTCTATTCCTTGTGTAGTGCTCCACCTGGATGAGCTGAGGGGCCCTAGGCTGCTGAACACACCTGTTCACCCTCACAACACCTAGAGAGACCTGGTTCAGCTAAAGCTTCTGTATTTTCTTTTGTGCTTCACCCACCTGCCACTTCACATAAAGTGAATACAGAATATAAATCATTTGCTTTTAAAAATCCTTTTGTTAGAACCAATCCGTACAACCAGTCTCACTGTTAGTCATGTAGAAGTGTATTTTAAAACTGGTTTAACAAATCCTTCAGTCCAACACAGCACTCAGGCTATTAATTTATTAATGCTACAAAAACCTCAGTCATAGCACTTTTTTATTTCAAATTCTTCCTTTTCTTCTCTCACACAGTCAATCCTCTATTTTTCTCCTTTATCTGGAGTTATATGATGTTGTATCTTGGTAGATGATGCACTGGCTTGTGTAACTACTTTGAACTACAGTCAAATAATAGACAGAAACAAAATGATGTTTACATGTCTTTAAAGGAAAATAACTGTAATAAGTTTCTGTTTGTGTCCATCTTCAGTGACTTTTCACTTTAATCCGTGACAATTCAATGCCAAACATAAAATATATCACAAGCAATTTGTGTATTGATCTATTCATTATTAGACATACTCATTTTTGCAAATAAATGGCTTCTTTCATTCCATCTCTCTTTGTGAATAAAAGTGTATGTTTCTGTTTTCTGAATCTGGGGACATTTGCAAAATTTCTTCACATGGGCGATATGGTACAAAGCTGAATCTAAACCATATTAAAAAAGCATATCCTGTGACTAAGGGAGAAATAATGCAGTGAGGATAGAGGAGTTTTAAATCTGAGATCAAGACTCCACCTCAGCCTCTGCACTGGGAGTGTTGTTGCCATGGCAGCAGCCGTATCTGCAGCTAAGGGAAGAAGCTCATCGGGCCCAGGAGGCGGCCCCTCCCCTCCCCGCTGCTGACCTACTGCTGAACCTGGCGGGGGTCAGAGGTCGATGGCTGGAAGCGAATGGGTGACAGTGAGGGATGAGGGAAGACGAGAACGAAAAAGGGAGATGTGCCACACAGATGGGGCCAAGGCTGAAAAAATAGCAGGCAAAGCTGAATGTAATTATTATTAATGAGAAGGAATTAAATTGACTTAAATTTTTTTTCCAAGTCAAAAATGTCTCTTTTTAAAAAAATAAATAAATAAATCAGTCTTCTGCTTTTCAGGGAAATGATGCTCTTTCATATTATTTATAATATTTTTGCCTATCCTGTTTTTTTGCCAGATTTGTGTGTTTTTACAGGATGGAGCCTGCAGCATGTGTCTGCATGTGTGTTTGCGTGCGTGTGTGTGTGTTATGGAGTGGCAGTTGGGCGGCATAGACAGATACTTAATCATTTCCTCTACAGATCATTTCAAATGTATATGTATGCCTGCATGTTTACGCATATATAAGTATGTGTAAAATTATGGTACTGGATGAAACCCTGATGGAACTGCAAAACAAATGGCTGGAGATGCATCCTCTTGTGTGTCTCTGCACCTGTCAGTTCCGGACTGTGTGCATGAATGTGTTTGTAAATTCTTGTCTATTTGTGACTATATGTTTGCGTCTAAGTGTCGGTTAAATACTATTTATGTATGTGCTGACAATACCAAGAAACAGCATCCTGGCAAGAGGTCAAGTGAGTTTACTTTTGCCCTCTCCTGTTCTGAAAGGTCAAACTATTTAGGTTTTTGTGGTTCTTGTATAGCTATTGTCACCTGGTTTTTGTGAACCGTCACCAGACATCTGTAATATTGGACTAAAGCAAAACGGTTCTGTTGAAGACCACGTTGCATAACCCATTCGGAAAACTGATATTTTCAAATGCAGGTATGTATGAAGGTGCACAGTTGTTCATCTTTTTAAATATCTGCCGTTCGTGGAGGCTATTCTGGTGCATGAGAATGCTGTTGTGTCTTGATTTTAAAATTAAACTCACTGCCCTGTTAAAGTGATTTTTGCCATTGAGATATTTATTATTTATGTATAAATGTTCTAATAAATAGATGGATGGCGCAATAATGTTCTGTGTAGGAGGAGAAGGCCACACTGTGTAGCCCCGTGTTACTCTGAGTCAAATGTCTCCCTCTCCTGGTGCATTTTCTTCACTCCTTCCATCTTCACTGTGGTCCAGAGTCTGTCCTGGAGGATGGAAGGAAAGGGCCACGAGAAGCAGGGAACAGCCGCAATGCTGCTCCAGCTCACCACATGACCCACAGAAACACACACTTTCTGTTTGCCGTAAATAGTCCTGACAGCAGATGACGATGGTGGCATTGCATGTCTTAAAAAAGGAGCCTATTTAGAAACCTTCCCCAGGTGGTTGGGTTAAAGTGTAGTAACTTGTAGACTAAATGAATAACATTAATATTTATAACAACTTGCTGTTAAGAGAAATTATAGATATGATTTTCAGTTTTTTTTGTCATTCTAAATAGTGCTGTTTATCTAACACTGAAGGTGAGGAAGAGTTATCACTTCTGCAATATTTGCTTGGTCTTTTAAAGCTTAATTTGATCGTCACTCTCTTTTTCTTCCCAAAAGTGTTACCGTCCATCACAATATTAGCTGCTATCACACAAAATAGACACAAGCTGTCCATCTGTCTGCATGGAGACAGGAGTTTTAACAACTGTGCAGACAGGCTGTGCTGATGTTGGGCTTATTAGTCCCATTTCAGCCGCACCCACACATGTACACTGACCTCTGCTCAATATTTGGATCATTTGGTGGCAAGAGCTGGCAGCCGGCAGCACAGAGACCAGGTCCTGACCTCTGGCCCCAGACAGCAGTCCTCCACTTTGTACCAAACCCGACAAGAAGAGACAAGAAGCCTGTGTGTTAGTCACAGTCCAAGGTTATTTTACACACCTCACTCTATCATAAAGTTGGGGCACAATGCTGCATTGAACATGCTGTACAAAAACTTTAAAGTATAAATAATCATTTAAAAATGCTAAAATAATGAAAAATAACTCATTTGGTTAACAATACATAGTAATACATTTGCTTACTATTTGTATTATTTTATCTTTATTATTTTTGCATGTCTGCCATAGCAACACTACAGGCAACAAGCTGTCAAAATCACTACAGTTCTGCAATTTAATAATAGACAAAACACTAATGATATTCTTGGAGTAAAGTTTTATAAATTCAGTTTAATTAGTTCCATTTGAAATTCCTTTTCTACTCTCAGCCACTGTGAGAAGCACAAGTGGTTACTGCAAGTGAGTGTGGGAGTGTTTTTCTGGAGTAAAAAAGACATGAACTGAAATATGCAGAACTTCAGCAGAACCCTATTATTTAATATAAATATTTGTGTTTGAATTTTGCTAAAATTACGGAAATATACATTTGTGTGTATTACCTGGTGTTAATGAGCAACATGTGAAGTGCAGAATGTTATGTTTTCTACATGCTGGTGGGTAAATGGACTAGAAGTCACGTCTCTGTGACAAATGCAGCTCTTTGCATCCCATATCACACTCATCTGCTCCGACTCTCTGATGTCTCTGCCTCTGTCTCTTTTACTTTCCCTTTGTGCTCTCCATATGTAGGCCTAGAAAGAGCCTCACTCCTCTGTGACATGCTCTACTTCTTTCCCTGTGCTCAGCCCACCCTCCTCCCACTTGCTTTCCCCTCTCTCTCCGCCTACACTCTCTCCTTGGCCCTGATGAAACACCTTCCCCTCCCGGTGAACCCTACTGATAATCCAAGGGAAGTAGTAAGGGACCATCGATCAGCATCCACTGACAGCCTCACAAGCTGCTGTGCTTCACGAGGCCAGACCTGTGTGTGTGTGTGTGTGTGTGTGTGTGTGTGTGTGTGTGTGTGTGTGTGCGCGTGTGCACGTGTGCTTATTTTTGTGGGTCAGTTCACGTTCCATCGTCTTTATTGCAGGCTTGCAATATCCACTGTGCTCCATCCTCACTGGACAGTCTCACTGATGTGTGTATCTCCACAGCAATGCTCACGTCCATGCGGGCATACATTTCTGCAGTGTTCTCATCAGCTAATGTATGACTCACAGACAGATATATAGCTGGTCGGTAAACGACCGGCCCAGATGGCACTTCTCCAGTCTGGCCGAGTGACACCAGAATGAGGTCGCTGTGTTCAGAGTGCTGTACAGGTCTGCTTCACTGTCTCATGTCTCCTTGTACAAATAGTTTCCCACCTTATCAAAGGAGATCGATAATTGATCAACTAAGCAAGGCTGTCGGTGAATTATGGAGTGTTTTCAACAGACCTCCAAGGACAACATTTTCTTGTGATTGTGATGCTCATGCCGATAAGAACAAAGTCACCAAGGCCACCAAAGAGAAGTGCAAACAAACAGAACATAACAAATTGTTTAATCTGCACGTTTGTGTTTTTGCTTCTGTCTGTCTGTGGCATGAAGGTGGCTGTAGGGACATTTTCTGAAGAGGACTGGAACATATGGAGAAACTGGTGGCTGGAGAGGTTTATTTATTAAAGGCAGTTTCTTACTCATTTACACTCTACATATAGCTGAGCGCAGCTGAATACCTGTTCACGAAAGAGCAGTTTTATGACAATCTCTTGTACAGCCTGTAGAAGCTGAATTCACTACATTACAATATAAGAATTTTATTTAAGTATGTGGGTTTAGGCAGCTTTGTGCAAATATTATATTTGTTTCTGTTCCTCTTTCTGTGTCCTAACAAAAGACATTTGTCTTTTGTTCTTAATGCACCAGTTTGTTCCTCCTCCTCAGAATGCTGCTGTACATTTTCCTGGTGAATAAATCATACATAATAACTAATTTGGCTTAGACCACCTCTAGGCTCTGTGGGGGTCACACCCACTGGTTTGGAACTGCATCCGCACATTTTTAGCTGCATTCTTACCAAAACGCCCATATTCATTGTAGCTCCATCTCATTTGTGCCCTTTCCAGTGTGACGCTCACTGATACCAGAAACGCTTTGCAGGAACAGATTCAGAATCACTAATATTTGTACATAAATGGTTCAGATATGTACATGAATTATATGTTATATGAATATGTTCTCATCGTCACTGATGAACAACAACATATGCTGGACAACACTGAAAAACTATTGTTGAAACTATGTGTTTCAATTTCCTTATATCTGAATGCAGGAAAAGGAAATATTTGCATGTGTGACAGAGCATTTGAAGACTTATTATGATGTGGGACAGATTTTTCTTTTAAAGATGACATGGGAATTATAACACTTTTTGTATAAAGTAGGGTGAGGGGTTTTTCAGTGTTCTGTGCCCTCCTCTGCACAGTTGAGTGCGGAAGTGTTTCGGTGTAAATGTGCATTCAGGGTCCTTCTGTTTGAAAGGAAGGTGCACCGTATACATAACTGGCCTTATTTGTGTATATTCCTCTACATGCTCTCAGTAACTGCGATACACTGTCATCTACTGTGTGTATTGTAATCTGTTTGTACGTGTTGTGTGCAGACAGACGCGTGTGTTTGTGCTTGAAGAGGACTGAGAGCAACAGCAGTGAGGGAGACATTGATGGATCATACGACCGCAGGTTACCGCGTCCTCCTGTCACTGTGCTCGTCTGTCAAGGCAGCAGCCTGACCTGCAGGCAGAAGACTCCCTGCCTTAGACCCCCCCCACCAGAATGTCAGCCACATTCTTGCTCTTGAGGCTCCTTTGATTCTTTTTTCAGGTTATTAAAGTTGTGCAATGAATTTGTGAAAGAATGTCTGGGGAAGGTCTGTGGGTAGATCTTTCTTGCTGATAGGACCAGAAAGATGCTCAGAGGGTAAGAGGGTCATTGTTTTAGTATTTTTAAACTTCACTCAGAATTGTGAGAGTAAAGTTTTATGTAAGATATCATGTTTTTCTTACTGTATCTCTGAAAGGTTCAACGCACATCAAAGGTTTTCTTGAAATGCACCTGAAAGGCGACACAAAAATGGCTCAATGTCGCCCCCTGCTGTTTCATCTCTATCACCCAAAACCGTTTTCACATCCAAGTACTGTAAACTTTTACAGTATTCACTTTCCTGTTCTTGTACTTGCACTAATATTACAGATGACTGTTTTTAAACCGCTGTTATGCATAAAGTTCTGTTGATGAAACCCAAACACACACTCACACACGCACACACACACACACACACACACACCCCTTTCGTTGCTGACCCTCTTCAGCTTCACGTATTTACCTGCAGAAGTTTTATGATGAGGAATTCAGCCGCTCTTTTTATCAGAGGGATCTTTGGAATGAACCTGCTCGGGGTGCAATGAAGTTAGAACGGAATAAAGGGGGTGGAAGGTTAGGGCTGCCTGACCAGCTTGAAGGAGAAAAGGAGGTCGAACGTCAGGCTCTCAAACACCACAACTGGCCCACGACCCTGTTTGCTTTCAAAAGCCTTTCTGAACATCTTCAGGTCTGATGTCCTCTGGCAATGCCCACAGGGTGTGACACTGCCCCCCCATCGAACCCCCTCACCCCTCCACATTATCAGTCTGTTGAGGCGAGTGGGACCAGGGGCCCCAGGGAATCACAAGAAAGGCTGATTTACACCACGGCCCTGAGAGGAGTTTATGGCTCGGCACTGAGGTGGTGGTGGGGGGGGCAGGGAGGAGGCCGCACACATGAAAGGGGAGTTCACTGAAAGGGAGAAAGACTGAAATCAGAGGAAGAATGTGACAGAGGGCTGAGCAGGAAGGTTAAGGCTGAAGAAAAATGTAAAAAGGGGTTTAATCTTAGGATATCCTGGAATGTAGTAGTGTTTGTACACACACACACACTCACACTCACTCACTCACGCTCTCTGACTCTCACACACCCGCTGCTGCGCCATGCCGGGCAGAGCGGCACCATAAATCTGACAGCTAAAAAGCTCAAGCTTTCTGCCTGGGACCTCCTTAAAACCCAAGCCGCTCCTAACAGTGTTGCAGTGTGTCCAGAGTCCACAATCCCTCATATATTTACCCTCCACTGCAGTAAAAACCGCCAAACTTGTCCACTCGGATAACATGATCCACATATTGGCAAAGGTCTGACTGGATCCATCCAGGAGGTGCCGTCTAGACAGCAGGCAACAGACACAAAGACGGAGTGACAGCTGCAGCGATTCAGCTGGAAACACGACGCCAACAGGGACACTAGCGCCCTCTGCAGGTGCAAAGGAGCATTTTTTTAACACCGCAGGGAATCCTCGGCATCCGAAGTCTCCATGTCTAAATTTTGACGATAACGGCTCTTGAAAATTAATACCGAATAGAAACTTTTGCAATAACGAATTTTCATCCAAAGTGTATTCACAGTAAAAAATCAAAACGTAAATAAAAATTTAAAAAATCTACAGATAAATACCACACAGTCCTGTAATAAAATAATAGTGTATATATTGTAATAAACTCTACTGTGTTCTCTTACGAATTTATCCGAAGTCACACGTGTGGGAGCTGGGGTGTTATCAGCTGTTTCCGCTGTTTTGCTTTATCTGAATGCGTTTCCGCAACTTTATTGGCACTGTATTATTTTAAAATAGATCTATTTATTTACATGCGGGTTGTTGTTGCACCGCAGTATAAACACCACATTCATAACCACATTAAGTCTTTTCTCATTAGTTAAATGCTGTTTATACTGTTTATTATCCTGAAGGTTCACAATGGGAAATAGACACCTGGTATCTGAAAAATTCGGAATCCGACACGCTTTCCACCAACAAAGTAGATTCAGATACAGAGCAATTGCTGTGCTGTCATGCAGCTTTTTGTGTCGGACTATACAGGTTTTCTTTATCCCAACACTAACGTCTCCCCGGAAATCCGCTCGTAAGTTAAAATATCGTAAGTCAGAAGCTCAGTGACCGTTTCAGCAAACTGCGAAAACACCCCCCACGGTCAGTGCGAGACACCTGCCTCACTATTTATTTGCAACTCGGTAAAGGGTGTTAAATAATCGCACTGAGAAAACCCATCAAGGTGAAAGACTCTGTATGTCGAGGGAAGCCTATACTTAAGTAGGAACAAACATCAGCAAGTCTAACAGTATTGTTTTAAGAAACCTAAGTCACAAACAGTGATAAATGTGCGTGTGAAGATGAGCTAAAAGACTCACCGGGGTCACTGCAGCTCCAGAGAAACCTTGTGTTACAATAATTAAGCAATTATCATTTTGGGAAATTTTAAATCATATCCTTTGGTGGCCGAGTTTGTTTACCTCTAACCCTCAACTTACCTGCAATAGGTCTGTTTTTTACTGTCCTTAGATGCTTCTCCAGGTCAGGAGAATATCCCGGAAACACTCTGGATGGAATGCGAATGTTTTAATGAACAGGAAAACACTGCTGATTTAGAGGACATTTTAACACCTTTTACAGAAGGGTTTCTCAGGACTGGGCTGTATAGGAATCTCAGGTCTTTTCTGCCTTTAATGTTGACTTTGGCATAAATGACTGCAGGATTTAACAAAAACTGTCCTGCGGGATAATACCCTCTTAATATAAGCACATCTCTGTCATCACAGACAGTGTTTGATAACTGATTTATTAAAAACTAAGTGATTTAAATGGTGGGTCTCCTTTCAGCACATAAACACCTGACAAATTACTCATAAAATGAACACGTAAAAACTCCTGCATATTTGACATTTGCTAGTATGTAAGAGGTCTGTGTGGCTGTATTTTATAGCTATGGACAGATGAAAGTGTAGAGTTCTGAATACGGAGAGATGGACATCAAAATAACAAGGAGCCCAGTGTCGTTCTGCAGTAGAATTGCAACCTGAGGGAACCAGGGATAAAAAAAAAATGCTTGTTTTCATCTGAACTTTGGGGGGGGGGGGGTGCAACTCAAATGCAGGGTCAGGAAGTTAGTTTTTTTTTATACTTGTGTGACAATCCTTGTACAACTTTCTTTATGTCCTGGCAGCTTCACTACTGCTTTGGGTGTCTTAATCAGAACTTAACAGAAGCCTAACATGCGTGACACATATCCTGTATGGTGAAATTCGTTATTGTGGACAGTAAGATCAGTGCACTGAAGTCGCTGGTGACACAGCAGCTCATTCAGCCCCTGAGCAAAAAGTGAAATATTTCTCCATATTTTCAACCTTTTTTTAGCCTGGTAGTCCATCCCCCTGTCTGGGCTATGAGATCGGCCTCATCTTGATGGGACTGTAGAACAGAGGCTTGTCATTTGCCTGATGACACTGCTGTTTCATCCACTTTCACACTGCACCCCAGGTGCTCTAAGTACATTTGTGGGCCAAGGTGGTGCCAAGACAGATGTTAGCACTGGCGCTACTTAAGACAATACATATAAGAATAAACTCACTTGCTCTTGGGGGGGCAACCAGGAGTCAGCTGTAGCAAGGGTTTCATAACATTGGTCAGTGAGTTATGGCCCACAGGGGAATGCAAACCAAATTGTGCACATTTTACCAGGGGATGTCAGCACCAGCCCACCTGGCAATATTATTATATATAAAGTCACATTCATTCACTTCTTCTATTCCAAGGACTGGTGGCCACATCCAGATATGGACTTTGCAGCAGTTACGAGCTGCTGCATGTGAATAAGGGTTGGTGCAAGGAAATGCGCAGTAATTTCTTCATCTGGCACTATGGCTCGCTTTACCGACTGCAAAAACTGTGCACATTCTGCACTTGCAAGCGAATGGGTGCTGGAGGATCACAGGATTGTGGGTCACAGTGCGGAACACAGTGAGGCGAGGAGGTCTGCACACAAAACTCAAAGGTTTTTATTCTCTTTAAAAATTCATCATGTGCCTTTTTAAATATTCCAGGGAACAACCGAACAGCCTAGGAAAAAAATTGCAAAACAAACAGATCTGGGCCCAAGACTATAAATGTTTAATTTAAATTTCAATCTAGTATACAAGGTATACTTATAAACAAAGAGGAATAATGAGATTTAAAATGCTTATTAGTAATAAAAGAAAGATGTGCAAATACTTAGTGAGAAAGTTTGGCAAAACATAAAAATTAAGAAAAAAGAACGGGGAAACTGCGCCCTCATGTGGCCACATCTGACAATTGACGAGAGGTGAATCTGCAAGAGTCGATTCCCATGTTTAGGTCCACCACACGTATAGAGTACCGTGGTGAGTACTTGCTTATTTTGTATTTAGCAGATCGAGTAAATGGTAATTTTAGAAAATCATGTAAGTGACTGCAGATCAAAAAAGTACTGGCTGTGTTGCTCAGTGGTGCAGGGGCACCTGAACTGTTAAGGTAAGTCTGAATCATTCTGTCTGTGTGGAGTTTGCATGATCTCTGTGTGTCTCATGTAGCTCATGTGGTTGGCTGGCCACTATAAATTGCCCATAGTGTGTGTGTGTGTGTGTGTGTGTGTGTGTGTGTGTGTGTGTGTGTGTGTGTGGGGCCCCAGGCAGGGTTAACACTGACTAATTTAGAACCAAGCAGTTCCAACAGTGTGTGATCACCAAAATTTTCATGATGCTCACATTTCCAGCATATGTCTCTTTTGCAAATCAGAGATACTTAGCTTTTGCTCTCATTACATGGGAGAAGATGTTCTGGTAGCATCAGATATATTTTTTACAACATTGTCGGTTTGTCGTTCGTGGTGGTCACTGAGTGACGATGTTAAGAAGGATTCGTATGATGATGGCCGTACGCATGTAGATCAACAATGAACAGATAAAGAAGTGAATCTGAAGTTAACAATGACAAGTGACGTTCATGAGAAATTACAGGGCATTATGCAAATTTTGCTGATAATTTGAATCCCCAACAGCTGACATATTGTCATATTGTCATGTCACCGGTTTATGAAAAGCACATTATAGTTCAGCAGAAGGGCAGTGGTCATTTGGTGTCCTTTACACCATATTGCCGTATTTCATCAGAAGCTGAAATAATGGTCTTTATTAAAATCTAATAAGATATTTATTAAGATAGTCATCCTGGATTGATATAATAGTAGTCAACTGCATAAAAATACACATTATTATTGCCTGTTTGACATTGCAAGTCATGTTGGATAAAGGCATCAAGAATAATAATGATTTTTACTAATGAAAGAATAATAAAGATATTTACTCGTGTGAAAATCTTACACCTTGTTTAATAAGGAATTCTAATTCAATTTCACCACAGTTGAATGCCTCTATAAGATATGACGCAAATACATCCGTTCAGTATGTAAACTAATTATGTGCATAACTTTTTTTATCGCTTGCTACCATTTACATTATGGCCATCTTGCCAGCAGACTTGAGACTGTAGTTGACAATAAAACATATTACGTCTTTAAAAAAATACGCACCGAGTTCCTTTTGACGGTTAGAATACAGGGTTTGTCGACTGGGTGCAGATTTATCACTTGATCGACAATGTGGCGTCTACATGCTCTGCCAAACTGCAGATGCACTTTTCAGAGATTTTTCTTTTGTCGGTTCATGGTAGAATAATCAGCTTGTGACAGGTTTGCTGGCTCCTTAATCCAAGGCGATGTAAAAGCTTTAAAGGCTTGCGTGCTCCGTGGAAGCTGAGTCAGGGCTGTGGGGCTGGCAGACCAGGCCTGGAATGCGCCTCCCCCCTGCAGCGAGTCTGCAGTCACCAGTACCTGGATTTATGCAGAGGAACAAGAAGCAGCAGGTGTTGGAAACTTAAGCTGCAGTGAGCTGGCAGTTTGCTGGGCTCTGACTGGGCTGTAAGTGGGCCCAGCAGTCACACTGTCATTTCCTGCCACTTTCGGAGCCTTACGGCCTGCTGCACCGGGACTACAACTATAGGAAACAGATGGGCTGTTTATTGGCCTGCAGGCCTCTGCAGACCTTCCCCTCACCCAGACAACACATCTGACATACATTTCCTCTTAATTGAAGCAGAGGTCCACTTTGAGACACTCATTAGGTCCTGTAACTGGCACAATAATCCATTCACGTGTCAAAACATGGTCTCCAAACGTAGCACTTACATCTCTCCTTACTTCCCGCTACTACTTGAGCATTCAGTATTTCAGTCATTTTCTGAGATTTCTCCTGTTAAAATTGCTCTCACATGCTATGGATTTTTTTTGAGTGGCCTGTTAACATGTTTTCTTTAGACACGTAACGTGCTGGTTGTTACGTTGTAGTAGCTCCTTAACTGTCCGTGGTCACATTTCTGGCATCGGAAGAAACTAAATGTGTGTTAATAGCATACGTGAGCAATAAGGATGGCCTCTCTGCTTCACTGTACACTTAAACAACTTCACAGCAGATGCGCGTGATAGTCAACTCTTCTCATCTTGTAAAGAATCTAATTCCATTTATTTAAAAAAAGCTGATCCTGCACATCTTTGTTTAATCACTGCTGAACTCCAACCAGAAGTTGCCTCACTGAAGATAAATACAAGCCAGCAAATGCATCCATGAATCATATTCTCTAATGTCCTCGTTTCATGTTTATGCTCGACTATCCCGTTCCCAGGACTGGCTCTCTTTAAATGCCATCAGCAGTTCTGCAGCTAACTGAAAAGAAGCAGGTGGTGACACGTTGGTACTCTAAAGGTCAGAAGCGATAACATATGATACAGTTCTCATCTTCCCTCGCCTTCACCCCTGTAAAGTCAAGAATATCAAATGCACCGTTTTAAAATGATGAGGTAAATCTTACCATATGAATCATGCAGCTTTACTGTGGCCACACTTACAGCAGTGAGGTCTACAGACTGGTGCGGGTGGGAAGTTCTGTGTTCATGCGTGTGCGTGTGGGGGGGGGGGGGGTTATAATGTAAAAGCAGTTTATTAATCCTGGGAATGAGCCAACATCTACACTGTTTGTCCCTAACCGCGTGCAATGTGACACCAAGTCAGATTTGCCACACACAGGTGACAGTGGCACTCAGAGGAGCCCCGGTGCACATGGTGTGCAAGCAGGTTCCGGGTAAGAAGGAGCGATGGCAAGTGAGGGCCTCAGTGCCGGGAACGCCGTCTGCTGTGCCCGCAGTCACAGCTTACGCACCGTTTCCCTGCCGTCCCCAGTTCCTGGCAGCGCTGAGCGGATCTGTGCTGCTGCCGAGCGGAGAGACCGAGAGCCAGATGGAGGAAAGTAAATTCGCCACAGAGGCAGAGTCAACGGCTGCTGACTGATTCTCGCCCCCAGCACTGCGATGCAATTACACAACTCTGACACGGATAACTAGAAAGCCATAAACGGATGGTCATGCACTGGGATGTGTGTAAAATTCTTCCTCAAGATAGGCCTCATTTTGGATACTGTCGCCAAGTTACATAAAATGTATTTACTGGCTCCCTTTGGTAAAATTTCAGTCTCTTCTGATAGATTATTACTGCTGGGGGAGGAAAGCATGGAGAGTGGAGCTAGAAATATATTTCCTATTATTTATTTGAATACAGGAAAGTGCAGTTTGCTTCTGGAGACCATGAATGACACTTCACACAACTCATTGGCCAGATATATTGGATCTGTTATGAAATGTAACTTAGTCACAGTGTTAAGATCATCTGTGAATAATTGCAGGTAACTGCCTACGGGGCTGAGGAGAGACGGACAATCGATGACCATGAGAAATCCCCCCTCCACGGAGTCAAGGACTCCAGAATATTCTGACTTTTACAGCATTACACTCACAGAAACATGAGTTTCATTTCATTTCATTTCCTTGTTGCCTCTTATTGCAAACGTACACCTGCTTTTGCATCAATCATACTAATTTTACGTCTGTGACTCAATTTACATCAGTGGCAGGAAAAAATATGAATATGAGCATTAGACTTCTTATTATTATTTTCCTGTTAGCTCCCGTTTGCCTCCATATGTTGAGGAATCAACATTTTTCAAGTTCAGAGGTCATCATCTGTAAGTCACATGCTGTCTTCACGATTTTTCTAAGAGATGCAGTTACTGCCATCATGTCAGTTAGGGAAATTAACACAATAAACACCAGAGATGTGGGAAAATGTCCCCTCTTCAAACAGAGCATGTCGTACCATAGTAACGTGAAAAATAGTCGTGCTGCCAACACTGCCATCGCTCACAATTCCTTTTTTACACTTTAAGCATAAATGACGATTTCAAAAATTAATGAAACCAGGGAGCCGGTGCACTGATACAATTTGCTCACGAGCACCTAGTAGTCAGACCTTTCGATATTTTAGATGTTTGCCCAGGAATAAATGATACCATTCCCTTGCTATTGTTCTATACATTACAGTGTGCAACGTACTTCACTGGCATATTTCTGTTAAATTTGCTAAGGATTTCTGGTTTGCAGCCATAATTTCATAAGCTGTGTTCCACAGACTAATAACTAAAAAGTGCTGTTATACATTCCCCACAGTCCAGCCTCCAGGTCATTATTTATTGTGCCACACTTTACTGGGCACAGTTTTGAGTCCGATTCTCTGAAAACTTTGGTTCAGTGCTCAGTGTTCAGTTCCCAGACTGTGAAGTCACACCCTTTCATGCTTAGTGACACATAACAAATGCACAGAAATCATGTTATGCAAGGATGGCAGACAGCTGCTTTACACAGAGTGAGCCGAGAGGCTCATGGTGGTCGCTACTAAAATGGTTGTGTGTTCACATCTTTGCAGACTAAACAGAAAAATACATTGTTTATAGCTGTTTGTTTAAATGAAAACAAAGTGTATGTAACAAGGGAATATAAGATTACTGCTGAAGTTCAGTTATTCATATAATTAACATAAAGATGTTCAATTAATTTTTCTCAAATGTTCTGCAAACACAATTGTCGCAAAGGTGTAACATTTTTCTCAGAAACACAACAATGAACGTGATTTCTGAAGTTCGCGATAAAAAAAATGACAACATCAATTGACAAACGTGTTATTATGTGCACACGGCAAATTTAAAAAACGTATTTTGACATCTCTGATACGTTTGTCCAAAACTGTGCCGGTTTTTAAAATGAGATCATCCGCTGTTTAAGTTTTGTGAAACCTGGTGGACGTGACTGGAATATAAACACAATTTTTGCGATGTTTCAGTTGCAGAAAATACGTGAAAGCGATGTTATTTAAACAAGCAAATGAAAGCGAGATAATGGCAAAAATTAGTACACAAAAGATGAGGCGCTCAAACGGCGTGGAAAGTTTAAAGCAACCAACTGTCCAGTAACCCCCCCATTAGCCAGTAAGTGGCTGTGATACTCGTGACCTGGTAGGTCAAATGGTGTGGAAGTTTCCTCTCCCCTCTATATACTTGTTTTGCTGGACTTTGGGTTTCGCAGCGGCGCTCGTTCAGCTAACGGTCATTCAGCAGTCAGCACGGCTAAACTCTTACATATGCATAGGCTGGTAATAGGACCAGATTAGCACTTTCTAGCACTTTCCGGCCAAACGGCCACACCGTGAACTGCTTCAGTGACTTTTTTAATTAAAAGCAGTCAAATGACAGCTTCATAAACTGAGGGATACCCTTTGAGAAGGAGCCTGGTGGTACCACGTGCTCCCAGTGCCCACATGCCTAGTGTTCCCTGGCCAAGGCCCAGCAGGGCATCTTCAATTTGCACCCCATTTTTCCCCACGAGGAGGAGGGATATATACACCCCCGGCACACATTCTAAATCTATATCCGGCCATAATGATTGACCCCTCTGCACTGCTCACCTTACTTCAGGACCTCATTGGGATTGCACTTCTCTTGCCAGAAAAGCACTTGCTGACTTGATTTATTTCTAGATTATCTATTTCAGTCCAACTTATTTAGGACTTATTGATGTCCATACAGATTCTGAGACTAACCTGAGATGCTTTAATTGTTGTTTGAATGCTCAGGCCATCCAGGCGAGCACCAGCTTGCACTGTTATCATTTACAGTGCAAAACACAAGCCGTGGGGGGTCAACTGAGCTTAAACCTTTAATGAAACTGTACCCTTGGTATTAATTGCTGTTAATTCAGGATTCTGGTTTTATTTCGGTTGTGTGTCATCAAAAAGACCTGACTCTACTAATTGCATATCAGACAACTGGGCACTTAATGAACAGCTTTAATTTCACCCAGAAAAACACAGCTTTTCAGGGGGAAAAAGTAGATGCTCCCTCTCAGTCCCATGCATGCAGCTACTAGCGTGAAGCACAACGTTAAAAATGGACTGAGTTACTGTACTTTGCGAAAACGTACGTCTGCATCCGGCCATCTGTTTTTTTTACTCTGACTTGCCACTTTGGAGAGCAGTGTCTACTAAATGAATAAATGCAAACGCGGGCGATAATTCAAGAAGAAAAACTCAATACGGCGTCTGTCAGTCAACACTGGGAATGTGTGTCTGTTGGCCATACGGTTCCAATTATCCATTTCACCGCTAATACTTCAAATCTCTAACCCTTGAAATGTGAGGAAGAGCAGCAACTGAAAGGCAGGGAAATGTGTGAAAATGTCTTTGTTTTGTAGACATACATATTATACATGTATAATTTGTTTTAAGCTGCAGGTACTGTAGCAATGTGTTTGATTTCATTTTTGTTGCAATGCCTCAAATATAAGCAAATTTAATGGGATGAAGTGTGTTTACGCTTCACTGTATGATAGACGTCCATGTATTTCCTGATGCTTCTAAACATTCATTTAACTATCATTACACCATAATGACAAAGACGATATTTTGTTGCATATAAGCTTAAAGTGTTTAGAATCATTTACATTAAAAAGTTTCACGTTTTGTGAACAGCACGATTCTTTAAGTATTTTGAGTGATATCAATCTTCCGTTAAAATCGGATTACTCAGGGAAGAAAATAATTCATCCCTCTGTTCCTGAGATGGATGAGGCAACAAAGTCTTTATTCATCACACTGTGGTGAGCTTGAAGTATAGGAGTAACCGCAACAGTTTAAACTGTAGGTTTAAACAGCCGAGATGGAGGCAGCAGTTGATCAAACTGGACCAGCTGAGGTTTTACAGCATGAAAAGCCATCTTCTGTCACAGATGGAAGATCACTGGCTGTATTTTCTGCCGAAAGCTCAGCACAGTTTACAGTCACATTTATGACTTATTTTTTACAATTATGCCAATTACGTAAGTATAGAAAACACAGAGTAAGATGGTTTTGTGGTGACACAGACAATCTAAGCACCATTCTCCAGATTGCTGAGCAGATGAAGTGCAGGTTGTAGGTCAAATAGCAAAGCTCTCCTAGACTATTTGAAATCAGTCAGGAATATGACATGAAAGCACCAAAGTATTTGTACAGGATAACTGTATGCCCCCCCCCCCCGCCCGAAATCCCACCATGGAGACACCTTCCAGTTCCAGAACACAGGAGCTGAGAGGAGAAATGGGAACATCTATACTAAAATCCACTATTTCCTCTGAATTCATGTTCTTTGCAGCAAACTGGCAAATAATGACCGTGTTTTTGGTCACTTATGAGCCATGTTACATTAAGGCCTCTAATGATGCGATCTGTATGGGGCTTTTCTAATGAAGTCCTACCCGAGGTAGTTATTCCCAGCTTAGCAAGTTACGGCACACACACCAGAACACGTTCTTTTCATTAAATCATAAGTGTTGGCAGCGCCTGTGGAGGGGTGCTGGTGTGATCTCGGGTCTGGTTTCTGTCTCAGCACGTCCAGGTTCTTTTAAGGGGGTGATAAAGCGCAGGTAACAAAACATCAACAACCCTGCGCCCACAGTCAACCCTTTCATTACTGAAGCGCGCCTGAGGTTTTGTATAAAAAGCACTTTCAAAAGGTCTTTTTCACTTTCCATCAATAAATACTGCAAACCGATGGAAACGGGAAGTTTTCCACTTCAGCTTGGCTGGACACCAATAAATACCTTGTCAGAAAGGCATGTGACTCTATGCTGCCATAATTTATAAAGAGGTTTTAATTGGATCAGCCTTTAATCGCTACTTTTCCCCCTATTTTTCTTCATATCAATTTACGGTCCAATTACAGTACTTAGACAAGTGCAGAATTATGGTGGGACACAAATTATCAGTCATTTGGTGGAAGATGGCATTGCGTAATTCAATACTAGTCTCAGATCAATATTCTGAAGCCCTGAAAGGTTACACCAAGCGTGACACCAATCTGAGCTGAACAAATATAATACGGTTAATGTGTTTTATACAGAAGTCAGCGCTTCCCTTCTTAATCAACCTTCCCCTGAAGATGAGCAAACAGATATTTTTCAAGTCTCGATAGCAAAATAAAGTTTTTTTTCCTTGTTAGCTATTTTACATTTAAGACCGCAGTTCTGAACTCTCATCGGTGTAGTGATAAACATGTTCTGGATCCTTCATCCTACTGGACTAAACTGGACTAAATTCACTTTACATGATTCTGAACATAAAAACGTAAAGCGTGCAGCATATAGAGAAAATACTGAACAACAAAATTCATGTTTTATGACTTGTAGCAGGCATAAGGCCTAATAAAACATTTTTTCTTGATTTCTGCACCGTACATACTCTGTGCTCCCTTTTCCCTGGACAAATTTATTACATCCACCCGACTCTCATCGACGCCTGTTTTTGTATTCTGAAGCCACAAGCCATGTTTGGAGACGTCTTCTTCATGAAATCACTAAACCTGAGCTGCTTTAAAGACAAAAAAACTCTTAAACTGTGTCGAGCAGCGTTCCTCTCAACAAGTCACAGTCACCGAAGTGCAACTGGGTAGACAGCAAACTCTGTGGCACCCAGTGAAACTCACATGTCTTCGCTGCACTCATCTTCTAGCCTTTACTTCTCCATCATAAAAAATTATCCCAGCTTGTGGAGGGCAAGCATTAGCATTTGCATTTTATAGCAGTCATAGAGATTTAGAGCAAAGGATATATCAGCACTGAGCAGACAGAATTAGTTAACAATGCATTATCTGCCTTTTATGGCAGCTATAACTCTTTTGCTCAGCCAGGAGAGGAGGAAGAGGGGGTGGGTGGAAGTCATCTTAAACTTCATTCTTGCCTGTCCACAACCCAGCCTTGAGCTGCTGCACTCATGCAAGAAAGAAGGGCTCCAGTAAGGAGGATGCTTGATCTTGAATGCTTTACTATACATTAAACTTGATAGAGACGCAAATTGAATGAGGCATCAAGGTGCAATCTTCTGCATATGGATCAGAGGCCTGCTTTATGAGCTGCAGCAGATCCCATCACCATTGTCACCAGCCCCTCTGCCGGGCAGCTAAGCGCTACAGCAATTTTAATTGTTAGCACTTTAATGGTTAAACTGGTGAACCGGTGTGACTCGGGGGCAGCGTTACCGTGCAAAACCCTCGCGGGGTAGAAAGAAGCCCCTTTCTCCAGGCCTTCGACCTTGGAAATCTTCCTGCTCAGTAAAGGGGACTGTTCCATTTAAAAGCTTATGGAAAATGTATGTCTGCTGTCCATATGCAATTACATTATTATTTAATGCAACGCCTCATGTTCAACAGACATATTACATAAACAAAGAGCCACTTCATAAATTATGTAGTTACAGCTGTCGGAAAGCGGAAGGTTGCTTGTTCATTTGATTTTCTTTCAATTCATATTGAAAACCATATATTGTTGTTCAAAAGTGAATGGTTTTCTATAGCAAATCAAAGTCACTTCCCTTATTGTGCTGAACACAAGAACTCATATATAGAAGGATACACTTTCATATGATCTGAAAATGTGCTCTTAATACTCAGTCAAAATTAAAAATAGACCCGCTGTGTTTTAAATCAGCTAGTTTAGACAGGCAGAAAAGTAAAAATTATATTCGCATTTCTTTATACGCAGGTCACTCATCAGTAGTGACATCATAAGGGTTGTGCATTCCACAGGATTTCTTCCTCAAGATTTCATTTATAAATGGTTCTTTGACAAATATCTGACAACCTGAACACATGGAACAAGCATGTTATACAGCTGCAGCCAGCTGAAGATTCGTGAATTTGTGTCACAAGAATTTCTGGCAAAGCAAAAGACGTTTTTTTAGTGTTTAACAGACAACTGCAAAGATTCATAATTAATGTAAAGTTTGTATCCAAATCTCACTTCCGACACTGTGAAGCTCACTGTAGCATTTGGTGTTATTTCTTGCTCTTCGATGTTTTTTTAAAAGTCCAATTATTTAATGGTTAAATGAATACTTTCACCCGTCGTAAATTATTTAACTCTGGTGCAGTTTTGGTACAATGCGACTCAACTCTGGAGAATAAAACACTTTCCCCCCACTCCCTGCACCAAGTAACAGTCTTGGAGGCTGAAATTTACTGGCAACCTTTGACTGCCATTTAGACAGTCACACACTCATTTTCATGAAAATTCTATCAGCACTAAAAGACCCAGCTCTGCAGTTGCATTTCAATGTATGGAAGAAACTAGCAGACAGAGAAGCAGAGACTAACTTTTACCGAAAGGTTCTTTCTCCTGTACTTTCTGCCCTTGGGCTGTTTCAGTTTCAACATTTAGACCTAAAATCTATAAAAAAATAACATGAACACAAACTCTGAAACATAAAATAATCCACAACTGGTCTTTGCTGTCTAAAGCCTTGCTCTGCTGGACTGGTGTATAAACAGTGTCAGTTGGGTAACAGATATATATTTGTATTTATATTCATTCTAAAGTGAATTACTATCCTTTCCTTAGCTAGTCAGACTTTTTGATTCACACAGCTCAGAATTTAATTTACTGACACAGCTGAGATTTTTACTGGCACAATTCAGGTTAAGAAACTTCATTCAGTGTTACTACAGGAAGGGCCTTAAACTGGGACCAGGTTTTGTGTGAAGAACTTTGCAAAAAAAAGTTAATTTGATCCTTGATCACAAAAACATTTCTGCAAAAATGTGTAAAGCTGCATCCAGCAGTATCCAAGTTACAAATTATTTTTACAAAATTATTACCTATTACTGGTTACTCACATATAAACCACAGAGGATTGCAGAAAACTAGTACAATATTAAATCCTCGGTAGCATGTTTGTATTGCCAAGCTTATCATAACAATCCAAGATGGCCAGTTCAAATCTAGCACTTTGAAAAAAATTGTGTTACACAAAATATTGGGCCTTATTGAGGGTCTTCAGCGACAGGGTCAGAACCACCACAATATTGCATCAGGACAAGCAGTTATGAATGTGAGAAAGTAGTTCATCTTTTTAACCAGGAACTAAAGTGCTAAAGTATGCACATAGGTGAAGTTCAACACACTGCATTGAATTTCATTACAACACAAACAAGAAATGCATAAATGTTTGAAGTTGAAATGTTTGTACACTAGTATCTGACAAACAAAGTTTAAAGTATGTTAAACTATCAGTCACGCCAAACATCTCCCATGATCCTGCATTTCAGAGCTTCCCTTCCACTCAGATTTGCTCAAGGGAGCCCCCTGTTGGAGGCATGTAATATCAATTTTCTTCTAAAATTTTGAATAAAAACGCTGTTAACAAAAATCATCATTTGTCTGTCCATTAAGAAAGTATTTTTTCATAGGTATTCGTGTGCATAAAAAAGGTGTAGAAACAGGTCAGTTGTTTTACAGAATAACACTGGAGTGGCAAACTTTGGGCCCTTGTGCTCACTAAATTCTGTGGGAAAATTGTGTTTCAGGGAAACAAAGAAATGAGGTCAGAAATACATTCTTAAGGCAACTGGCACACAACTCAGACATGTTAAAATATCCAGATGTTGTTTTACTACAGTTAGAGGACATACAAAATTCAAGAGTGCTGAAAGATTGTTACACAAATACATTCTGGCATGGGTAACAATTATCAAACAATAAAAAGGTGAATAATCTACAAAAGAACAATTCAGTGACTACTGATGCAATATGAAAAAGAATACAGGTGAAAGATACAATCTCTTTTACCTTTTTATTATATAATATGGCACCTGTCATATAAAAAGGGAGGAAAGGTAATTCATCTTAATTAAAAAAAAAAAAAAAAAAAAAATCAACCACAACACTAGTCTTTTAAAATGGGAAAAGTGTATTAGTATTATTTGGGCTTGGTTTCTAACATACTTTCATACTGTATTTAATAATTTTGCTGAGGTTTAACAAAAAAACTTCAGTTTCTATGACTTACAAAATTTGGAGAAAAAAAAATTGATAATATATTCCTGTGAGTTTCTGAACACACTTCAGTAATTCAGCATATCTGTATGAATGTAATTTTCAAATCTTTCATAATTTGAGAATTATGACCACAATTTATCTTATTGTAGACAAGAGTATTACAACAGAGAAAATATTTCACAAAATGCAAAATTAAAAAAATAACTGTCATTTACCAATATTACTTGCATTTAAATGTGGTTTTAACACTTCTCAAAAATTACTGTCCTCTTACATACATTAGAAGTTATCCTTTGTATATATTTTTGTATCAAATAAAACCAAAAAACTTGAAAGAAACAAGGCAATTTACAGTACATACTATGTGAAATGGAAAAGAACATGCACAAGTAAAACTAAAACTGAGGCAACATGTCCGTGATTTACAAATAAAGACAGGAGGTAAGGGGGACATTTTAATTATTGCAAGAAGTCTTCCTGGCCACCCTACTAAACAGAAATGACCAGTAACTTCTTCTACAATATAAAAATGGTTTGTGACATCCACTTGCATATAGCTAAAGATCTATTTCAACATTAAAGATTTGAAAAATGTCAAAAACACTCAACTGTACAATTTGTGCTATTCATCTTATACAAAAAAAGAGGTAAAAAGTGGGCAGTGTCCACTGCTGATTTGTTCTCATTCACTTATATCTGTGCTGAAGTTCTGCATGAGTAACATTTTCTTCAACTGCTCCAATCTGAGCCTGTCTCTGCTGCTTACACTGTAAGCGCTGCCCCTCATACACCTAGTGCATCCTTCTCCCTTTTGTCCTCATCCTCATACCAGGTGAGACGCTCCTCATAGAAGGCGATAACAATCTGTGGGCACTTCTTATTCGCCTCCTTTGCCAGCACCAGATCTGCATCATCAGAGTCCTTCCTGCAGAGATGTAGACATGAAAAGAAAATAAATAGCATGTTCTACACAGACATACGATCGACCACACAACCATGTATTCATTCACTCAAAGTCTATGAAGAGCATTTCACACTATTTTTATGATAAAAAAAAATTCTATTATTGACTAACAAACGCACCACTTCATTAGGAACATGAGGTCTCCACAGGAGTCTGTGGCACCAATGATTTTTTCTGGCTCCAGGCCTCTGTCAAAGCCCCGTGCAATGAAATCCTCATCCTAGAGCAAATTCAAAGCAGGTCAAAGCTTGTGCTCCAGGTCTCTGGTGCCATGACACCAAAAATGTTAAGGTAATCATAGCACTGTACTGAATCACCTGGAGTAAAAGAGGGAAAATGTCACGTACTTTTATAATCAAATAAGAAATGAGATATTAATAACATTTTCTGAGACGAGTTGAACAAATAAACACACTTTGGAATATACTTTATCCTCAAAAGTTACCCACCTCTTTCTTCTTTTTTTTTGATTGCCTGTTCTCTTCTACTTCAATAGATTTTGTCTTCTTGGGGACAGATATTTCCTTGAAAGTGGCACCTGAAGGCACAGCGCTCTTTGCCTGAACTCCCTCACTCACTGAAATTCCATCCCTGCCGCTAACTTTCTTGTAGGTCTTCAAGAACTCTGATATGAGATCTGGACAGTCTAGGTTCTCCTCTGGTTCCCAGGTGTTGTTTTTGCTGCAGCGGAACAGCATCAATGAAATACATATAAAAATTAAAAGGCACATATATATAGTGAAGTATATAGCAGACAAATTTCTGCACTTCAGTGAGTAGAACATAATTCCACACATGGATCTAGCCATAAGAACTTTTTACCGTTTCTGTTTTGTAAATGAGAGATTGAAGAAAATCCAGGATAGAAATAACCCCACAGAATGAATCAAAGCTTTAATATTTACAATTTTAAATAGATATTGGTATTTAGACTGTATATTTTTGTACACATATTGAGTGCTATCACCTGACAAAAGTATTTGGTAATCAAAACCATTACTCACAGAGCTGGTTGTAAGAGCTGTAAGCTGCACACACTTCCAATAAGCAATATTCATTGTCAGGTATTCGCTGAGTCAGTTCCCTAACCGGCCAAACCGCTCCACTCTAATGTTTCTTACAGGCAGGCAGGCAGTCAGTACTATCTGCACTGCATTTCTGTCTTAGCGTATATTGGTGATGCCTTTTAACTTACTACATTTTCTGTGTTGACATAAGGCAAAGGGACAGTTGCTTTTAATTAATATATTTAAATTAATGTACCAAATAACTTTTTGATACAACAATAAGCATTTGGGATATACATTCTTTTTCCCAAAATGATCTGAAATTCTACAATAAACCAAAGAGGAGTCCATTTGCTCAAAATGACACAGTGTACAATCCGCTCTGAAGACAGTTCAGTAAGAAACTTCCCTGCATTTGAATGAATCAGATACTTGTGTTTTATATACAAGTAGTGAACACTCACTCTGAATAACCTTTCCACTTGAGAAAATATTCCACACGGCCCTTCACCACCCTCCGATCCAGGACCTTCTCAACGACATATTCTTCCTCGTCTGATGACTTTTTCTCCAGATCCTGGTGCTGCTGGGTCTTCTTTCCCATGCTTGGCTGGATCAGTAGAAGTGTGGGATCCTCTGAACAAAAACAATATTAAATAAAGTAAAAGACACTGAATAAGAACAAATCATTCTCAGACATGTTTCCCCTGAAAATGCAGCTGCTGGTATGTTGATCAAGAAGCAATACTTGAGATCAAGAGTCAACATTTACTGTGGAACCTTCCTTTTCCCTTAAATTTACTCTGTAAAACCATACACAGGACCAGTTAAAGGTTTGAGTACAGTAAGTCTCAGTACACATGCAAAACACTGTTTTTTTCTGTGAGCAGGAAATGAAGCAACATGTCATCCCAGCTTATCTGCATCCATTCTCAAACGTTGCTTTTACTACACTGTGTGTCCTGTACAAGTTTTGTTCAGCTTATCCTGGTATATTCACAATTTTACCTGGTGCTATTCCTGCACCAGGTAGTTGGAGCCCGCAGGGTTCATAACATGAGTATGAAGCTGCTGTCCACTTGATATTTTGTCTCTGCATATAAATTTCATACCCCGAAGCACATTAAAGTTCCTCCCAAGAAATGACTTTTACAAAGTTATTAGTTGTGGTTGACCTGCCATGTGAACGGAGTACAAATGTTTTAACACGGGGCGCAGATGGAAAGGCTCCCGCTGAAATCACAACATTAACTGTGAATAAACAACACGCGCCTAACCACGTGACTTGAAAGAGCGTGCGTTTGAAAACAAATGGCTACAGATGTTATTCTACACGTTTTAAACAGTACCAAGCATAGTGATCGTAAGTAACAACCGGAACCTCATTTGCGCACTAAGCCGTGCGGTTTATTTATAAACAATATGCAATCGGGCGTAAAACGCGCGCGGTTAAGTAGGCAGTTAAAAGTGACCAGCAGGAAGCGGACATGTAAAGTCACAGACACGAGGCAGTCACCTTATTATTAACAATACTAATAATAATAAATCAGTCTTGACGTCCATCTTCAGAAATGCGCCACATAAACTGGAGCACGTGCTTTTGCGACAAACAGGCTGATGTTAGAGTTGCGTAAAATGCATATCCAGTTACAGGGTGACAGTTCAGGACAGTTCAACTCCAAAATGCAAACCCATGAAGGTGCTCAGTCCCCAGTGCGACGACAGCGGCGCGGCGCTCTATTTAAAACACTGCAAACCCCTCAGATCGCCACCAATTACAAAATCTCAGTCCGCGCGGTTCGATACAGTAACGTCATGTGATTTGTCTGACATCCGCCCTTCAATAAGCGCTCGCTTTACCGCCACCCATTTTGGAGACGGGTTTGATTTCGCTATGTCGCTCTCCACACCTCCCCACCTTCGTCGCCCAGTCCAGTGTCCCACCAGACAGGGTGCCATGCGAAGCTGCAAGCGGCCACGTGCAGTCAACATATCACACACATTTTCAGTCCTATAAATGTTGCACGAGCTTGTTATCTAAGTTACAGTGGTGACTCACCCGAGAAGGAGAATTTCGAGCCTCGATTTTAACCTTTCCTCTCCACGGCCGGTGCTCAGGACCGTTTGGTCGATGCCCTCGGCTTGTGACCGCGCCAAAATACACAATGGCCGCTCAGGCGCGCGCGTGCGCGCGCGGTCACTGGTCCTTCCACTGTCATTCATCCGTTCACCTCGCGCTACATCGTTACTTTTTAAAATAACATTTTTTGCGCAACGGATGACGCACAGTGGCATAGTTTATTTGGAACCGTTACATAATTTGATCGTGTCCAGTGAAAGAACGTTTATATTATTATATCCAGTGAACGTATTTCTCTGCATCAACCTGTCAAGGTGAAGGTACAGTAAACAGCTGAGTGAAATTTGTTGAAACGAGCGGCTTTGGCGTTGACTTGTTTTTTTTTTTGCATCACGTTACCCGCCGTGGACCTGCAAGTCGGTCTTGATGTGCAGCGTTTGGTCCAATCGGTTCGTAGAGGATGTTCTGTCGGCAGCCATTTATGGCGCGCCTGGCCAATGGCTGCGCTCGAACGCACAGACATACCTGTATGCGCTGTGTGTTCAGCGCGAGCTCTTGTAAGAGGCTCGGTTTCATGTTTTTCTGCCTACACCGTTATAGTTAGAAACGAGCAATATGTCTAAGGAGGTGAGTGTTTACATATTAGATCCGTTTCAGTGATTATTAAAGCTCGTCCACGTTTTCGTGTTGTACAGCTTACAGTATAATACTATTTAAAGAGCGTTACAGTTGGGCCTGATAAAGTCACTAGATGAATCATTGCGCTATTTAAAATGAGCAGCTTAAATATTCGTTAAAAGCGGGCTGCCACTGAATAAACCTTCGGACCGTGTATTATCTGTTCTTTCCGTGGATGATTGTCGGTCCGCAGTAGGATTCGCCGCCGACGGTCCGCCATTTTACTGTTTTCTAGCAAATCCGTGTGGCTGAAAAACAAAATCGCTTTGCATTCAGTTATGTGTCTGGCGTTTCCTTATTTTACATTTGAGCTATTTATTCATCAAATACAAGGTCTTATCAGTTTTAGTTGTCAGTTTTTGTCCGCAGTGTGGCCATGGCAGCCGGACTCCTGTATCGCGGGAGATGGTGCGAACATGGCGTCGCTCCTTAACCGTCCCTTAGCTCCTGTTCTTCCCATTCGCTTCCACAGCGCTTCCCTTCCTCAGCCGCGCTTGGCCTGCATTCCTGCTGAAGCAAAAAAAAACTGCAACGTCTTCCCATTAATTTAACGGTTACGCTGTAATTATAGATGTTATATCATAAATTGTAACAAGTTATAACTTATTATGAATAAAATATTGCTAAGCATATAAAGAAAATACCCTTTTATGTATTGTCTATCATTACATTGTCAGATAATAAAGATAAGGTAATATATGGTAGAACAACACTTCAGTATGTCATTTCTCTTCATCTAAGTATGTTGATGGGTAGAAAACTATCGGGCCATTAAAAGCAGCTTCTTGAAGTGCTCTACAATAAAAATACATGGGTTGCATATATATATAAGTACACATATGGTTTACAGGTAATATAGTAAATTATGTTTTATTGGCTGGCAGACAGAAAGGCTGCCTTTGTTATGCTGAACTCCATCAGTGATGTCCATCGGTTACCCTGGTCAATGGTACCCAAATGTTGGCAGGCCCCCCGGGAACCTGAACAGCTGAGGAAGCTCTTCATCGGAGGCCTCAGTTTCGAAACCACAGATGAGAGTCTCCGTGCTCATTTTGAACAATGGGGAGTCCTTACAGACTGTGTGGTGAGCAGAAATGTTGTGGTCCTTTTGTTGTTTTTCCCAGTGTTTGTCTTTGTACCACTAGTTGACCAGAGTTTCTTACATGTCCAGGTCATGAGGGATCCCAACACGAAGAGATCAAGAGGATTTGGGTTTGTTACGTATTCTTCTGTGAAGGAGGTTGATGCTGCGATGGCAGCTCGACCCCACAAAGTCGACGGGAGGGTGGTGGAGCCGAAGAGGGCCGTGTCCAGAGAGGTGAGGTGCATGGTTGTGTGTATGGTTTATTTTTTCCCGTGTGTCTCTCTGGTGGTGTTTTTTTTTGTTTTTTGTTAAAAAGTGTGAACCTTTTCTTGATTAGGACTCCTGCAGGCCAGGGGCTCACATGACTGTGAAGAAGATCTTTGTTGGGGGGATTAAGGAAGATACTGAGGAACACCACTTGCGAGATTATTTTGATCAGTTTGGTAAAATAGAAGTCATTGAGATCATGACTGACAGAGCCAGTGGCAAAAAGAGGGGCTTTGCCTTTATAACATTTGATGATCATGATTCAGTGGACAGGATTGTCAGTAAGTTGATTTTGTATTTCTTCAAAGTCCAGCTATAAAATCTTACATTCTAAAACTCTTGGATGACCAAGGTTGTAATCTTAAACTTTGATAACTTTTATTTCCACAGTTCAGAAGTATCATACAGTCAATGGGCATAACTGTGAAGTGAGAAAAGCTCTTTCGAAACAAGAGATGACAAGTGCAGGAATGAATATGAGGGGTAAGGATGAGAAATTACATGCAATGATTTCTTGGCAACCAGTGGTTTCCTTTTGTGATACATGTTTACATGGTGCTTGAAAATGACAAATATTTCATTGAATTTATATAAAGGAAATGAAACTCTGTAAAAGTACTTAATGTCATTTTCTTTTAGGAGCTAAAATCAGAAAAATAGGTTATACATTATTTTAAACTTGTCCCTAAGTGGATTTGCAGTGAACAAAAAAGATTTTATTTAGTGTTCAAGTGACATTATTGTATGCTGACATCTTAATCACAGCTGACTTGAAATTTACAAGTATAACTTAGGAAGTGCTTAATGCTACAGACTGTCATGTGAAATTTGCAATTAAGCTTTCCACATTTTTTTCTTGTTACATTATGATTTGGAAGTAGTTGGCAACTACTTGGTGTTTACTTTGCAAAACAAACGTGTAGGAAAATGGAAGCATATTTCTGTGTTACTCCTGTTTTAAACTTGTACTCAAAGCAGCTTATAGAATTTGATGTTGCACACCCATGGGTTTATTTTCTCGCGAGTGGCTTTGCCAAAGATGTATTAATATTCAATTTGTGGAGGTGGGGTTGAAGATGGCAAGTTGTAAACACTCTGCTTGCACTTTCAAAGACCAAATGCATGTGTGGATCTGTTTCAGGGCGAGATGGTGGAGGTGCTGGACACTTTGGGAGAGGAAGCGGCTATGGAGGTATATTTAGATATGACTGTCTAGCTTCCAGCTCTGCTGCATCATGTGTGTCTGTGTGTGTAAAATGCACTTTTAATTCATTCCCTTCTTTGTAGGTGGCTATGGAGGAGGAAGAGGAGGTGGTGGTGGTGGCTACGGTGGAGATGGATACAATGATTTTGGGGGTGATGGTGAGCTATGAGAATTGATGCTATGTGCTTTCAGTTACTGGAGTATAAATTACATATACGACATAACGTTTTGAGGAAGACAAGGCATGAGTAACATTTTCCAAATGTACAGAAATGGTTTTATTTTAGTGCCAGTATTAATCTTTCATTAGGGAGCTCTGGAGGTTCCTCAGCTTTGTACGTCACTGTCCTAAATGCTTAGGTGGCTATGGAGGAGGCCCTGGATATGGAGGAAATCGTGGGTATGGAGGTGGCCAGGGCTATGGCAACCAAGGAGGATATGGAGGACACGGAGGATATGATAACTACAATGGAGGTGGCGGGGGAAACTTTGGGGGTGGTGAGTTTACTAAAAATCAGTTAAATTTAATATCTGCAGGTTCTTACTTGAATATAGTTATGGTTTATAAATTGGTTTTTCCTGCTGTAATATTTAACATTTCAATGAAGCTATTTCAGCTGAATTTCTTTTTTGCAGGAAACTTTGGAGGAGGTGGTTACAATGATTTTGGAAATTACAACAACCAGTCCTCTTCTAATTATGGCCCAATGAAAGGAGGGAACTTTGGAGGAAGGAACAGCGGTGGCCCCTATGGTGGTAGGTCAATCCACGTAGAAGGCTGAGGTCCCCAGCATTGTAAAGCACTGTGCTACTTCAGCTTGGCTGATAAAATTCTGAGAGATGTTTAAATTCTCCAGGTGGGTATGGTGGTGGATCCGGCGGTGGATATGGTGGTGGCTCTGGAGGCCGGCGATTCTAGATACTTAGGTAAGAGCAACCCCCCCCACCACCCTTGGTTAGTCTTTTATGTCATCAGATCCACCACATGGCTTTATTAGCAATGATTCAGACTTTTATATAGTAGATTTAATACCATATTTCTGAGATCAGTTGAAAGGAATGACAGACTTTCATGCAAATTCTGTGCTGCAGTAATTGTCTTAACAGTGCTGAAATGAGGGACCCAGCAGCAAACCTTCATTTTTTTTTATGCTTTTAAATTTTTCCAATGTGTTCAAGAATTGAAATAGGATCTGATGTAGATTCAAATTGTGGATTCTCTTACCTTCCTAGAAAAAGAATGGTTCTAAAACTGAAGGCTTGCTTCTGACTTTGATCCCCATAATGTAGCCTTCTGAATGAGGACAGTGCACAGTTTAACAATGTTGTTCCATATTGTTCAACAGGAATCAGTACTTAGGAGAGGAGAGCCAGAGAGGTGACAGGGAAGCTGCAGGTTTACACCATAGATCTGCTCAGCCAAGCACAGTTGTGGCAGGTTACAGCTGCTACACGAAGAGATGTGCTCATTAAATAGAGAAGAAAAAATCATGGGGAGGGATGGGATTCAACCAAGTGTTTTGTGAAACTGTTATGAAGCAGGATTTTTGTAGTTGCTGTTTGTTTCTGTAAAGTGTGAACATTCCAGGAGTTGTATGTAGTGTGTGGGGTTTTTTTAAGCCCTGGTATTTTTAATGTAACAGCAACAAATCAAGTTAAAATAAACCATCTTTCAGTTTTTTTTTTACGTTGTGCATTTCAGTTTTTCTTTTTTCTAAGTTGGTTGAAAATTGCCAGATTAGGCTTTCCAGTACCTTCTTGCTCAACATTATTTTACTGAACTGCAAACTGTTATGTAATAAACAACTGCGTGCTGTTATGTAAAACGCTATAGCTGTTGATGATCAGATTCTTTGTGGAATTCCTTTTTCTAGCATGAACTTTTATAATCTTACTAGCTAGATATTTGGGGAAATAAAAAAAAAAACGAACTTCAGAAATGTCACGCTGCAGATTTTGGTTTATATACGTCCAGTCTTAATCCCTCTCTAAATTCAGCATAAATGCTATGTTTGGTACCTAGCGAAATGAAGCACCTTGAATGTAACCAGTAGCTTGCTGGAGTTCTGATAGAATGATAAATAACTACCACCAGCTTTGGAAACCTTGTGACTCCATTGAACAGAGACTTGTCACTGTTATAAGCAGAACAGATGCTTCTAGACCTATAGCTACTGTGAGTCACCTTGGCCATGGGAGGCTAGCTTACATGCAGAGCTTGAGGCTAGCCTGGGAGCCAGCTGAGGGAAAGAAGTAGCAAGATCTTCGCAAGGAGCCAGTGAAGCAGGGGACAGTCTTTGAGTACAGAAGGTTGCTCTTGTAAGACTAGCAAGCATCAGCTACAAAAGGGTATTTTTATACCAAGCTAGTAGGTAAGAACAGACTTTTCAACTTCTGTACTTGTACTATTTTTTTCCCTAATGGAGAAATGTTCAGCAGTTCAGGGTTTGTTACAGACAGTACATTTTCTCATTATAGGCAGATGTGTTTTTTTTTAAAAATAGGCAAATTTTATGCATGTTTATTTTTACCTGCACTTGAGCAAATACTGGGTAAGTACTGAATATGACTAAGCACAAATGGAAAGGCCTTCAAGTCTGTCTGGTTGATACAAATCCTGACTGCTAGCATTCAGATGTGTTTATAAATTTACTCAGTTGCAGTTGTAATTTGGAATGTGGAAACTGATATGTAATGCATGCAAAGGTCTTTGAAAGCATTTAATGTGAGGTCTGGGTTATATATGTATTGCCATATTATTAATCCACTAAGTTCATAAAATTGAATTGAGATTAGTATGTTTAAAGTGTTTTTGTCCTTATTCCTAATACTTGCTTATTCATTTACAGAATTCTGACTCGGGACAACAGCACCACAACAGAGCTCTGAACATCTACACTTCAGGCACAGTATAGCACGGTTGCCTGCAAAAATGCACTAAAGGTATTTTCCATACTTCTATGAGAAAACTACTTTACCTGAAACTTTTTTCTTGTGCTGCCTTGTTGAGCAGATTTGTCTTCAAAAAATGCATGAAGAAGGGATGGGGAGTTCTGCTTAGTAGAGGAGGTCTGTTAACTAGAGAGAAAACATCAATAATACTAGACTGATTCTTAACATTAAACTTGCTTTGTCTTCCAGAATCCGTTAAGAAATGGAGGACCTTATGATGTGAATGCTGCTGGGCAGCTTTTATTTTACAATAAAACTTTTCTAAGTTATATTTATGTGTGGGAGTTTCTTAATCTGATTTCTTAACAAGAAGCAACTTCCAAAGTGTTATAAATGTTATAAATCACCATCTGGGAAATGACAATTCCAAACGTTCAGTTTCCTTTGAATAAACAAGACAATCCATTCTGCCCTGGTACTCCTTGAACCTTTGGAATTGATAGAATCTTCTGTTGCTAAACTGGATCTCACCAGATGTTATATAGCCAAAAATAAAACCACAAGTAGGTGAGCAGTTTTAATGAGGCTGTTTTGCAGCAAAACTATTTTGCAACAATGACAAAAAGACAGTATGATATGGTGACATACATCTGGTCTGGCTATCTGAGAGGCAACAACTTGGAGTTGCAGAGTTACTTTCAACATAAAACAGCAGCTTAAACACAAAAGGGAACATTAATTTTCAACAGCACTTACCCATTTGTTCCAAAGTCTAGTCCTTAATGATGTTCAGTCCATTTAAGTACTTTGGCTGCACTTTGTCCTCATCTGGCACTTGGTTGTCTCTGTTGGGGCTGATAATCCAGGAGGTGGCTGTGGTCTGTATGTTTGCATGCTGCAGGTAAGTATGGATTAAAAGGTTATATGTTAAAATACATGTACAGTGACCTCTTGCACACACTTCAGGATTTATGTTATGACTACATTTTTGAAATGCTTAGAAATGTCTAGTGTTCCATGACATACAATAATCATACCTTGTCAAGATTTCAGTTTAATGCTACTTCTGAAAAGGTGTCATGCAGTCCCACAAAATCAATAACCTCTAACACTGATTTAAGCGAGAGATGCATCAGGATAATATGGACATGAATGTGAGGCTATTTCAGGTGTACTGTGCACGATTAATAGAGCAGAAACCCAGCTGTGGGTTTCCCACGGGTTTTACTTTGGCTCAGAATGTGAGGAGCTTCCATGATCTCGCCAAGTTCTAATGGTACCACCACCTCACCTGTTAAAGTCAACACAGTGTGAACCAACAGCTGCTGAGAACTTATTCAATACAGTAATTTACATTTAAACAGTCAACTTCAAAATGAAGAAATGTCATTTTTCAGTCGTCTGCTGTAAACTGCTGCTGAAAATCTTTTCACAACGGAATAAACTGCTCTTTTGCTCGTTTGTCTTATTCCATTCAGTGTCTAGTGTTTTGTATTTTGTAAATTTTTTAGTACATTTTCTTAGTTATTATATTTAATTATGCATATTAACAATAAAGGACATTAACAGCAGGAAACATTACTTATCTATCGGATGTTGTTTTCCAAAGCACCCTAAAATGTTGTTAGCACACTAAGCCATTTCCAATCATTTCCCCGTGGATACAGTAAGATAACTTTTAATAGAGTAATTTTTAAACTCATTTTTATTTTACTGGACGGTAGCAGAGCAGAGGCCGGGCTCTGAACGCAGCTCCTGTGCTTATTCATCTCGCAACTTGAAGTTTTAGCCTTAACGTAAACGCGGTCCGGTCCGCTGATTGGCTGGGTCGGTAGCCAATCAGAAAACTGAGTCTAACCGACGTTCAGTACCATCCAATTGGAGAAAGCTTTGTTTACACCGTCTCCACGTCGACAGGAAAGGAAAATGGATGCGCTTATTCTGGTACTGTAAAACTGTTACATACAAAACGTTTGAATGGGGGCCACTTACAGACATTTGTAATGTAGCGTTTCTTTCTGCTATATAACATGATTGTGTAAATGTCTTAAAAGTGTTCTGAAACGCCGGGCCTTCCTGAAGGCCGGCCTCAGAATTACACACAGGCACAGCTGGGTAAAGGGCAGCGGGGAAAGCGCCGCGGAAGTGAACGGGAAATCGTGTGTAGTGTTTCTTTTGAACACTTTATACTGTGACATGTAACAGAATTCCATGGATAAAGCGGTGTTTTTTAAACTCGCTATCGGTGTAACAGTTTTCAGCCGGGTAGGAGGGGGTTAATTAGGTCATTTGTGTGAAAGTGTGTTTATTTTACAACGGGTAGTGTGACAGCTGTTGGAATGGTCTGCTGCTTACCAGTGACAACCGCCAAAAGCCGCAGCTACACACATGGTCATCTTATTTGTTTTTTGGGGGGGGGTCGCGCCCCAGGCGGACGGATGGATGGACTGGCTCGAGGCACAACGAGCCTAAGGCAGCCTCTGAGGTGGAGTTCTGTTATACACTCGGGCTGTGACTCCTGGCAAGTCAGTGCATCACAGAACTTTGTCTTGGGAGCCTGGCTGCAGCAAAGCCCTGTGGGACAGGGGCGTGCGCGGAGTGGCCTTGGTGTGGCACACCAGTAAAGCTGTTACTGCGTCACACCAGGTCCTTTCTGGTAAACCATCAGTATCCACCAACTGACCGCATGTTGTTTTTCTCAACAGGAGCCCTCTTTGTACACAGTCAAGGCTGTTCTTATATTGGACAATGATGGAGAGCGACTTTACGCCAAGGTAATACACTGCTGATGCTGGATACCATTCAGATGACAGTATAACCTGTGTTGGCACAGCCTTAACTTGTAACTAAGGTGAAACACAGTGTGGTAGATTGGAGCCATGATGGGGGGGGGTCAGCAGTGACACAGTACAGCAGAGGGTAGAAAATAGCTTGGTGGTATTTACCCCTAGTATACAAACCTAACATTGTCAGTGATGTTGGTGAATAAATGCATGTGAATGAACTGCAGTGTGTACATGTGTGTGTTTTCTATAGAGTAGCTCTGTAAATGACATTCAGACTAATGTGACACAGAAAAGCTTTTTTGGATGAATTGGAGGTACCATATAAGTAAATTGGTTGTCATATAATATTAAGATCTTTGCAATGGGTGTAAAAAGTAATTTATTTTGCTGTATTGCAAAACACTTGGCTTACTTGTGTGGACTGAGCACTGTCCTTTCTGGCTGACCTTTCTGGCAGTATTACGATGACACGTACCCCACAGTGAAAGAGCAGAAAGCTTTTGAGAAGAACATCTTTAACAAGACACATCGCACTGACAGTAGGTCAAAAGTTCAGTTGCTAATAGTTTGCTTAAAATGTTTTTTGAAACCACAGCTGATGTTTGTTTTTTTTTCCATGTTTATTCCCTTTGTTTTTCTATTTCATCCTAGGTGAGATTGCTTTGCTGGAGGGTCTTACGGTGGTGTACAAAAGCAATATTGACTTGTACTTCTATGTAATTGGAAGCTCTCATGAGAATGAGGTAATTTTAACTATAGTGTGAAAATGAGTTAAACAGGTTTGATATCTGGAATTAAGTGCTCTGTTTTTTGTTCCCCCAGTTGATGCTGATGTCTGTCCTAAACTGTCTGTTTGACTCGCTGAGTCAGATGTTGAGGTAAAACTGAGGCTTGTACATTTATGATGTAGCTTTAGGTGTTATTCCCTCTGATTAGTGCTTGAGAGAAAGTTCATTTTTCTCTATTTGACTACAGGAAGAATGTAGAGAAGAGAGCCTTATTGGAAAACATGGAGGGCCTTTTTCTAGCTGTGGATGAAATAGTGGATGGCGGGTAAGTTTGTTTGCAGTGAACATAGTTGGATTCCATCCATTGTCAGTAACCTCTTGTCTATTGCAGGGTTGAAATGGTTCAGAGCCTATAGTGCATAAGGCATGGTGCATGCACTTAGTCGCTCATTCACACACATTATGGGCAATGTGGAATCAGTACCTAAAAAATGTGTGTTTAAAGTGTTGGAGGAAACTAGGTATAGGGAGAACATGCAAACTCCACACAGACTGAACCAGATAGAAAGCCAAGTCTGCATATACAATCCATGAGCTTTGTGGCACCAGCACTTCCCTGCTGTAATAACCATGCTGCCTTGTATGTGAAATTATTTCTCCAAATAAATATATTGTTAGTCATAATACAGAACTGAAAGCAGCACTAATGGATGTGTTGGTTTGAATGTGGAGTCAGTGGTTCAATAGAATTAACACAGTGATGGCACTACATTATGCAGGTTTGTAATTTCTTTTAATATGGGCAGTTCACACAGCCTGTGTATGCAAATTATTGCTCAGGCTCCCTAATTGCTGAACCCCAGTCCTGCAACCATGACCATTTATTTTGTTGCTACTTTTTTTCCTTTGCAACTTTGACCGAGTGTGCATTGCTCTCTGGGGGGTCCACCTGTTCAACAGCACTTGCAGTAATATACTAAATGCAACCACTTTAAAGGTAATACAGTTTGGTGATTGTGTGATTTATTACTTTTTAAATTTCCACTTTCTGTCCCCAACAACACCTGGTAACTTGGTTGGGATTTTACTACACCAGATTTGTTTTATTAATGGAAACATATCAGCATTAAAACTTTGAATTGACATTTTTGTTTCAGCTATTCAACATAAGAAAGGGATTGATCCCAGTGAAGTTCTCTACTGATTTATTCAGTTTTGCTTATGTTTTATAAATGGCTCCTTGAATGAAGTACTTTTTCAGTGCAAATGCTTCTTATTTGTCGTGGGGGGGGCATTTACTAAGTTGCGACCAAATACAAGGCTAATTTTTCATGTTTATGAGTAACGAGCTGAGTGTGGGGGAATTTTCAGAGTTTGCACAGTAATGTAATTAAATCTCCTTTCACCTATCAGTCAGTTTTCAGAAATATGTTAAATTTGTGCAAACGGGAATAATAGTACAGCCTGTCACGAACTGTTCCACATCAGTCTGAGACAGATAGATAGATAGATAGATAGATAGATAGATATTTTTAATAAAGGTACTGACAAATGCTGTTGTTAATTGAGGTTTCCCCACTTTGTCTTTAAAGGGTGATCCTAGAGAGTGACCCTCAGCAAGTGGTACATCGGGTGGCCCTGAGGGTAAGACTGGTGCACTTCCATCTGTCTGTTTGCACAAGGAAAAGGACTGATGTCTGACAGGTATTGTGTCTTCAACAGGGTGACGACGTGCCTCTGACAGAGCAGACTGTGACGCAGGTAACATGTTTTACTTGAAGCAGTGTTTTACCAAACAAACCAGAGAAAAAGTGTAGGAAGTTGTGTAAGAAAGATGAAATGTATTAGTCAACAAAGTTAATCTGTGTATTATTCTTATGCCAAAAAGTCAAATTAAACTGTCTAGTTGGTAAACA
Source organism: Arapaima gigas (assembly GCA_900497675.1). Classification (NCBI taxonomy): domain Eukaryota; kingdom Metazoa; phylum Chordata; class Actinopteri; order Osteoglossiformes; family Osteoglossidae; genus Arapaima; species Arapaima gigas. The sequence goes on along the minus strand of UFQX01005247.1, from coordinate 412,978 downwards.
ATAAGATCAAATCCTGTCTTTTGCTAGACGACATTTTAATTATAAAAGAATCAAGGTATTAATTATAGTAAATTGCTAATTTGCCTTTTGGTTTTGTATTTGAGCCACTAAATTTATAGTAGTTTTGCTTATGGCATTGGTGTTATGATTTCAGTTTAAAAATCGTGCTGCAGGTTCGGTTGCCATGTGAGGAACATTTTGAGATTTATCACACTGAAAGAAAAATGTATTCCTGCAATGTGTAAACCAGAATCAATATAGTTGTATTGGTGTTAATTGTTTAAGAGTTTAATTGGCGCTGAAAGCTCTACAGGCTAAAATTTGATCAGTAAGTTCTGGAAACTTACATGACACAGGCTATACTGTTAGTGTAACTATGAAAGTGAATAACACAAAGCGCCAGGTCTCCATTAGAAATAGCCACAATAACAGCAGACTGGAGCAACAAATGATGGCATCTGTAAAAACAGGTCTGTGATGCAGCTCAGACATTTTGGGAAAAGAGCTTATATTCTGGTGCCAGCTGATTATTAATTAGTTTTTTTAGGCTTCAGAAAATAACTGACAGCTGTTTTAACATTGAATTTACAGTTTATGTCCAGTGCAGACTTATTGTTTTTTGGGTCTTAAATGAACAATAATTGATATAGTAGCAGAGCTGTTGTATAATGCTGACCACAATGCTGTAGTTACACTATGTATTTTACTAATTATTCTGTCTATTTTCAGGTACTTCAGTCTGCGAAGGAGCAGATCAAGTGGTCTCTGTTGCGATAGGACAGTTCCTGAAGCCTTGGGAGGCCAAGATCAAACCTAGTGGTGGTCATGTGTTTAAAACTCATAATTCCAGTACTTTCTGTCTCTTATCTCAAATTACTGCACTGAATCTTCTGATTGCTCCTGCAATTAAGAGTCATGAGTGGACCTCTATTGTGGGTTTTTTTTGTTTTTCTGTTCTTGCACATTCCCGCTATGACTACATATTTTGAACAGCTGAATGGTAGCCTACAGCCAGATGAATAGTTTGAGAAGAAAATTGTACTTTCTACGTACTTTTTAACATGTAAATGCCTACTGTTGGTCTTGAGCAGGACACAGTGCTCAGCATGGTATTTGTTGTTGGCTTGGAGTTGTAATCCTGGCCAGTTGATTCTACTATTTGCAGCACAACTGGCCCACAGATACAGCTACTAAAGTTTAGATAAAGTTTAATGTTTCTGTTCAGTAGGAGAGCCTGACGTTACACCCTGTGCTTTTTTACTATAAGAAATATTAAGTTATTATCTAACAAACATCTTTAAATGGATGTATTTTAAAATAAAGTGGCTGACTCTAAAATTGAAATATTTTTAGTTGGCAATTCATTTCAACCTGAAAAGTAACTGTGATTTTTTTTTTTTTTTTTTTGTCCAAAATTGAAGTGAGTTTAAAAGCCTGTTGAACATCGGTGCTGGCTAGAATTGTCCAAAATTGTTGAGAAGGTTAAACTTGGTCCTCCAGCAGTTATTTCTTTTGAAACTTTTATTCAGTTTGGAATCTCATTTTAACACATGGAATCCAGAGAACAATTTGTTCAAATTAGATGTTCAACAGTTTTTGCTGTTTGCTGGTGGAGTTTCTCATGTTTCCAGTTAGGGCCCTACCTCTTCATATCGCAAAGATACAATAATGCTGTATTTCAGTTTGAAGTTCCAGTTTGGTGGCATGGATGGTAACTGCACTGAAAATCAAATGGTCTATTAAAAGTTCCTGGAAGTGTTGAAAAATTGTGTTCAAGTTAAAATAAACATTCTTTACACTCTGCTAGTTTTGTTCTTTTTTTAAAGGCACATAACATTAAACATTATACTTAAAAAAGTAAAAGTGTGGAGTTTTAAATTCAACAGGGCTGCATAAGAGCCAGTGCTGAGGCTTTTGCATTTGAACTGATGCTTAGTTGACATGTCAGGTAACAGATCAAGTTATTCAGTTAACTCCTTTAATGTAGATATTAAACAACATGGAGCATCAGCCTATTAGGTGGCCGCTGAACACGAGCTGTGCGGCAATGAAAGGAGCTGTAGGTGAGCTCAGGTGGCTCATAATGTGGAGAATAGCGCCACCGTGTGGGAGGCAGGACACAGGGTTAGGGTTCTGGGTGGCGTCCTTTTTCACGCATTAAGAAAATGTTTTTTTCTTGCTCTCATCAGATTTATTTCAAATATTCAGTATATTCATGCGCAGCCCTGACAATTTCTTTCTATCCACGTATTTATACCTACAGTTACATTGTATCTTGTATTGGTGTATTATTGTGAAGGTTATTGATTTAAATTAAATGTATACATTTTAATTTGTATGCATGTATATAGTTTTCTGTGCCGAAATATATCTGCAGCTTTGACCGCGTTGAACGTTCTGTTATTTTATGCTGATTTTATGTCCTTTTTTTTAGAAACATACCTTTGTACTGTGATAGTTCCGTAGCTCCTGCTTTCCAGTGCAACCAGAGTTCATGTTACTGCACATGTCTTTCTGATGTTTCATTACAAACATAAATCAACTTGTAAAAGCCACACAAATAAAACTGTTTTTGGCAGAAGATCAGAAATGAAAAGTACAGTGAATAAAACTGAATATGTAGCAAGTCAAACTTTTAGCTGTCCACATAATCATATTCTTCTCAAATGGACGACTATCGAGTTGGTAGGACGTGAAATGGGTGTAGAAAGGGAAGTTGTTCCTGTCACCACGTGCAGGACGTTGTCCCCGGATCGACGTCTAGGTGTTTGCTCTCAACTTCAATAATCGTTTCAAGAGAACACTGGGGCTGCAGAAGCCTCACTGAATGGCAGTACATGCTGGGTTTTATCTTTTACTTTCCTAAGGGAATATGGGGAATATGCAGTTGCCGACTGATGTTTACACCAAAGCATCTGTATGTGTATTTTTAACACACTTATTGCTTGAGAGAACTACAGGGTTACCGGGTGACAAAGACCTTAGAATTTCAATGCAAGCAGGAAGAACACTGATTGGGTTGGTGTGTAACGCCCCTCTGAGATCTTTCATCAAGAAACTTCAGTGACACCTTGCTTTTAGTCTGCTAATCACCATGACAGAATCATAAAAAAAGCAAAAAAGGCAATTTATGTTAATTATATAAGAATTAACATAATGCTGTGGTCTGACACATTGAACGTGACACGCTATAAAAGTGTCAGAGACAGGCAGGCTTCATGCTTGTGTGTCTGGTTCCTGTGGCCTGCGTGTAAACGTCTATAAATTACTGTCATCGTCAATTGTACTTTCCGTCACCGACTCCTACGCTTAGTGTTATTTCTTAAAGGTTTTTCAGATGAACTTCACACACAAGTGCATATAATTCTGTGTATAATACTAAAGCTTGTGGGCTGTTTCTACACACTCCTGTACGTCTAAAGACTTTTACTATATTAATCCCAAAATAAAGATGTATATAATCCTAATCTCTGTTGTCTCATTCACATTTAGTGCCGATTTGATTCACTTTTGTGAAGGCTGGTTTTATTCCTCAGTTTGAGGAGTAGGGCAAAGAAACGTGATATTTTGAATGGGATTAAATAATATGACTGTCATGTGAGCAGCTCTGTGCAATGAAGAAGGTTTAGGGTCAATCAGTGTGAGGGGGGTATTTGGTGGGATGTGGTCAGACTGGACAGATGAGATGTTTTCACAGGTCTCAGTTTTACTTCAGCCTCCCTCACAGCCCCCATATATTTATTCTTGCAGCAGACAGCCAATTTCAAAATAAACATTTAGTGGGGCTTAGCTGCCCCCCCCCACAAGATACCATATTTCTTAGAGAGTTATTAGTGTTATTGAAAACTGAGACCTTGGTGTGCAAGTACAATTTTTATATTTTTTTTACTGCTGCTGCTGCTGCTGCAGATGTTTTATTGAATAACGTGAAGTGTTTAACAAGTACGAATGCAACTAAAAATTACATTTTCAAAAGAAATAACTGAAAGGTGAAAAAAGAATTTTCGGTATTACACTACTGCAGTTTGTAAATTGCCTTCTTTTGGGACTTTGAAACAGACTCTATGATGTGTCTGGGACTCAGACTAAAAAGTTAAGAACTAAATTATAATGAGTGACTTAATGACTGCTTAAATGTTTTTACTTATTTCAGGAAACTCTTCTTTAAGGTGACCGAGGAAAAATGTTAGACACATATCATAAAAATCACTAGAAAGGAAAACATCTCCAAAATGTAAGTTGTTTGTGTTCAAGTTTTCATTGCAATGTCTGTATAAGATTGTTTAAATGTAATAATTTGCATTCTGCTCTGGAACCTCTGAAGACATCCAACCTGTGGCTCATGAGCGAACGTTGATGATAGAATAGGACTCTAACCAACTTGCAAGCAAAGAGGTAAAAACTAAAGTAAAATGTTGACTTTTTGATATAATAATATGACTGGTGTTCTGGACAGATGGAAACAGTCAGGCAACGGATGTCGAAGCAGCTCAGAACTACAGTTTGGAATCTTATTTAAACTGCTTACTTCTCAACCGTTCAATACGTGTTATACTAGCGATGAGGAAAATGGCGGCTGAAAAGCCGACGGGATTCATTGAAGGTGGTGTGACTCAGATGTGGTGGTGAGAGCAGCAGCGGTGCAGAAGACAGGGACACCAGCCAGCTGGGAGCGATGGACCCCAACTGATGAACTGCTGTAAAACGTCAGGCAGCTTTAAGCATCAATAAATACAGGCGTTTCATCTCCCAATTAGTTATAGTGATGCGTTAATGTTTTCCTTAAAGCCCACTTTGAGTGTTGCCATAAAGGATTAAATGGCTCCTCGTGCGGTTGTGTTAAGTCTTTTTCGACTCATGAATGTGTGCTGGTGCCAACATCCTCCATCACGCCGCATATGGCGTCACAGGCAGCCGAAGAAGAGAGAAGACGAGAGAGAAGTCTCTTTCAGAGACGGTTTTCCTTATTCTTTTTCACCCCTTCCCCCAGCACACTTCTGCATGGATTCCCCAGCATTAACGCAGCACCCATTAACAGGGCCGCTCCTGGCAGATTTACTGCTGCCGTCCCACCGCTGGCTGCCAACCTGACAGCCATGAATTAACGCCGCCGTCCAATTGGTCAGGCTGTGACAGGGCGAATTTATTGGTGCGCTGTGATTGGATGCTGCCCAGCTTTGAAGTGAGTTACAGTCCCCTTGTTGATGGAACACAGAAACGGTGTCAGGTTGCAGTCATAAAACTCCTACACTTGAGGGACGGAAGGTATGCCGCAAACCTGACGTCAGTAGAGGAGGGCACAGAGAGAGAGAGATGGCGGACGAGCATGTCTGAAATTATTTTCATGCTAGATAAAATTATTGTTTTAAATATTCCATTTCTGCCTGTTTTTCAGCGCATGCAGTGGCTACATCTCCACAGTCACACACATAGACTAAATGCACTCGTGTTAAGATCATATTTTGAAATTTAGGTGTCTTATTTAGGGTTTGTTTTCAAATGATGCTGATGATGCCCTGTAGATGCCTGTAGGGAAGGTGAAATCTGAAAGCTCAAGAAGTAGAAACAGGGTAAAATGCTCATCATCTCAGGCTGTGCATATATGAACAATAAATAAACAAGAATCATTCCTGATAATGAATGATTTTAGTTAAAATGGGACTTTGTCTGTGTGATCCTGCACAAAGGTGTGTTTATTTATTGATTGTGTGTGTGTGTGTGTGTGTGTGTGTGTGTGCATCCTTTTTGTCCATCATAAGAACTCTGTTTGTCATACTGTGTGATGAAATGGCTGTTCAGTGTAAAATGTGACAGAACATCTCATCTTTTGCAGTTCAAGATCACAAATTATGGTTTTTACTGAAAAGTGTGAATTTTTCAAGTGCATCACAGGCATCCTGCGCTTGTCTGATAGGCCACCTGTCTCTCAGGCTGCACTTGTTCCTCCATGCACTAAACGATATTTTTCTTTACAAGTTTTGTATTTGCTGCCTTTAATGGGTATTTTTTATGCAGGTCAGATGTTTCCCTGTCTACAGGCACAGCAATCTGACAATCGCCATGGTAATGAATCTTTTCCTGCTGTGCTTATAGGACATGGAAAAAAACCAAGGCCATCAGTGTATTCGAAACATAACATAAACCAGGATGCTGCATTCCATGTTTAAATGAAAACCATTCTTTTGTGATTTTTTTCTTGCTAATGTACATACCTGATCTATTGCATCCATGTGAAACATGGCCTTTCTATTAAATGATCCCATATTGGAATGTTTGCATAATCTGCCTTTTGTATGCAGAAAATTTAGGAAGATCCTCCTGCCTTAACCACCTAGAGTTATTTGTCTTCATAAGCAATAACCTAAGTTGTGATGTTTAAAAACACATCAGGTACACAACACTAAAGCTGCGGCCATTGCTAACGCAGCGGCTGGGACACGACCCACTAAGTGCAGGATCTTGTGTTGTCTTTGCTTCCGGAATTGCTTGATGAGTGACTGCATTGACAGGTTCCAACAAGACGGAGATGAATGGGGAGCGGAGCCAGGGTATGTTAATGGATCCGTCGAGGATAAACATTCATCAGCTGACTAAGTGTTTTTCACACTGTCAGTAAGGCGCCATGTTTCCCATCTTGTCAGCTGAATGTATACGTCCCTTCCACAGAAATAAATCCTTGTGGCAAATCATTTTACTATTGAACCCTACCAATTATGTCGTTTGCTTCTTCTCAAAATGCCATCGTGTCAAAACGCACGGAGGGTACAGCCACTCACTCGCAATCAATAACTGCTTATCCTAACAAAGGGTCACAATGGTGCGTATGGTACAACCAAGATGGGGCACCATTCTCAGTTCATTGTATGTATTTGAGGCAGAAATTCTCAATTTTCAGTTGCCACAGATCACAGGGACCTGTGACATCACTTTAGCCTACATTGTATTTCTTTCATGTTTTACACTTTTGAGACAGAACTCCTAAAAGCATCAGTTAATCTTTGTGTTGTGCTACAGTCTCACAGCCTCATAGGAAAGTGTGTATAAGATAAGTCACAGTTTCTCCCTGTATGGAATTACTCATCATGCATAAATAAAAATGATTATTTTTGTCACTTCCTTCCATCTATTAGCTTCACTCAAAACTTATAATTCTTATTTTCAGTTATGATAGTACTCAAGAGGGCTTCTTAGTCACTGCTACTTGGAGCCCCAGAGGTTTATTTTTATTAGCTTCTTTGCAACTGGGAATTTTTGCTCTGTTTTCCTCTTCTCAGTTGCCAGCTGTTCTATCCAAACTGTTAACTATATTTGTTGCTTTAAAAATGAAAAATCATCTTGTCTTTGAAATTTGTTCAGCATTCTGTGTCACTCTGGTGAGAATGAATTGCTCTACAAAAAAACTCAACTCAACTCAACTCAACTGGACTGATATTTTAGTGGAGAGAGTTTGTTCATAAACCCAGTTCCAAACCAATGAAATCTATATAATACAGAAGTCCCGAAGTACATAGGCGCTGGAAAGATTTTGTAAAAACCTCAGATAAATCTGTAATAAATTAAAAATACTTTGATCTACTTAATATTAAAATGAAAAGCTATTAAACAACTATAAACTAGTTTTAAAATAATGAAAATTAAAATGCATCACCCACACAACTTCAGTTCAATTGCAACTGCTGGAAAGTTTATCAGAAAGAGATATTCAGTTTCTCAGCTTCTGACCACTTTCAACTTTCCATATTTCCTCCAATAACACCTTTATTTTTCAGTTATTTCATAGGTTTTGTAAAAGCATCAGACATCATTTGTTAATTTGTATTTCTCTACATTTAAAACTCTGTGCTAACTTTGAGATATATTAAAATTAAGATAATTTTTTTAAACACTGAAGGTAAAATACCTTGTCTTGTAAACTAGTTCATCCCATAAATGTATGTTATGTTCTTCACCTTGTTAGGAATCACCCAAAGTGAAGAACACCAGACACCAGCTCCAAAAACTGGTCAACTGAACTATTCCGTCTTGCCCTCCTACTGTGTTTCTGTGCCCCTTACTGCCGATACAGAAACACAACTTGCTTTAACTGTGCAAAAAGCAGAAATTTCAGAAAATCTGTCAGTGAAGAAAATTGAATTTCATTCAAATACACTACTGCGAAAGCACCTGTGCTCACTGACCCAAGCAGATGGGTTATCTACTCACATAACTTACTTTGGGGGTTTGACTTTTTTTCTTTTCCTGCTCTGTACGGTTTATTCTACTCCAGCCTCGGTTTCCAGTCGCAAAACGTTCCAAAAACGGAGCATCTGCAAACAGAAGAAGAGTTACTCACTACAAAACTTTGACAAAGTCAGATTAGGTGTCGATAAAAATCTTTGCTTACATGAATATGTTGAGGTAGTGTTCAGATCTGGGAGGAAAACTATTTTAATTCTCTCTACTGCTATTACCTAAATGGAGATATTTAATTATGGTAATAATTATTATTATTATTTGAAACCCTTGCAGTTTTCAGCTGTATGAGTTAGTTTGAGCGTTGGCCATTTTGTTAGTCCAGCCAGCAGCTGCACTTAGGTGACCGACCCAAAATGGCCGCCTCTTCCTGCCGTCCCAGAGGAGTTGTGTACTCAGGTGTGAGACATTATTTTCTTTCATGATATAGTGTTTCAGAATTATTGCTCGGGGACTTTTGTCTTCACAATATGCTGAGAATTTATACCTCTTCATTAAATGAGCTCTTGGAATTGCAAAGACTCCTCACAAAGGAATTGTTATCCAGTCGCTGATCTCTTGAAAGCCGTCACTATTAATTCTGAATGAGAGCTAACAGAGTGGCAAATGAAGACGACAGTGTAAGAATAATGGGAGTAATATGCTGTGGTATAACTTATTATGCTGTGATATTTTATCCAGTGAACAAAAGAAAATGTCATTTTGTAATTTGGTGTTTGTTTTTATTCAGCCGACCAGTTTAGTTAGATTTAATTAGATGTGACTTTTAATCTGGTTTCAGCTACATATAGTAGAGTTTTTTAAGTATTCCTTTTATTTATTATCATTCATACGCTACAAAAAAGAAATGCTGGGTTAAAAACATGACAACGCACATGAGGTAACAACAAAATGCATCCTACTGGTTTATAGAAATGGTGGTCTCTTCACGATGGGCTAAATTCTTATCAGAGGCACATAACTGTAAATACATATTAATGAAACAGAATCAAACAAGCTGGGCTGAAATAACTCAGCGTGTGTTCTGTTCCTTGTTGGCCCTGCGTATTTAGAGCAATTCTAGTGTATCCTCAGAGAATTTGGAATTATGATAAACATATAACTTGTACATATTATCTGATCTTCCCCACAGCTTACAACGTGATTCTTCAACTTGCGGAAAGAGCAGTACTTTTTTTTTTTTACACTACATACAGTTTAGCAGTTTAGGGACTATAATTTGATTTCAAAATGTGCTTCATTTGTTAGCATAATCGTATTAGCTGTCTACGTACCAAAACCGCTGAGCTAATGGAGTTATTTGGCCAAGTGAAATGATGGCTAATGTCCTGTCTCTGTTACTTGACACTTTTTGCTGTGTGAATTTTGCTATGTTTCGTGCCTTTAGAAGTGCTAAACTCTATTTCCACACATTATTATACATTTTGACCAATATCACAGGAAGATTTAGTAAAGTTAATAAGCAATGTGTGCTGAATATGTTGCCTAAAATTTTACAATTAGAAAAAACACATTTTCCACATGTGACAAATTTGTTTGCCGTCACTTTTGCAGGGTACATTAAACAGCCAAAAACAATACAAAACAAAAAGTAACCTGTAATTATAATCTTACAGTCATGGATGCCCTGACTCTGAAACATATTCACAAACTGTGATAACAACTAGTAGAACTGTGTCCATCAGGTTAAGAAGGTTCAGCAGAGATTTGAATTATGTAAATTGTACAAGCATACAGTGATGCACTCTGTCTACTTGTGTGCTTTTACCTGTTGTGGGGGGGTTTAAATTTTCGTGTTAATCGGGAGTGCAGTGCTGATGGCCACAGAATATACCCTCTTTCTTAAACGCCGCTGTTAATGACCTTTTTTCAATAATAGTAACACTTGCCACTGTAAATTATCAAACTTCATAACTTCTTAACATCATTTTGGTGAAACACTTAATTTTCCATCCAGCAACCAGATCCCTGATAAACTCAGCTTTCAGCACATAAAAAGATACACTTTTTGGTGGCCATAATGGCTCCATCATCTCAGCTGTCTCATACCTTCTTCTCTTAAGATGGCACTTTCTTAAGTGCTTCAGGCCCCTAAGGTGTAGTAAATCAACACAATGGATCCAAGTTTAGCCCCATGTTTCCCTGGAGATGCAATTTAGTCACTCCAGTCAGTGGTCTGATCTCATTGCAGTCTTGATGCTTCATTACGTTGTGGTCAATACGAGGGGTTGCTGGTCAGAGACCTTGCTGAAAGCACTTTCAAATTTCTCATCTGTCCTCTTGAAATTCACAAGACCTCAAACGGACCAGCACCCATTGACTAACTTTTCCTCAGATAAACATTCTCACAAAGACAGTGCAGCAGGTGCTACTAACTAACACACATTATTTCATCGTAAATTCATGTCCATGGTGAAAATATGGTTGCTCACATTTTCCTTGCTTGTTTTGCACAATTTAACTGAGTGGTATTGATTTCATTGTACCTAAAGTCTCATGGAGGACGTAGATGGTCACTTTAGTGAATTTGGTTGAGTTATAAGAGTGCATTGCAGTCACATAGTGAAATTGCTTATATTAAATTATACCCACTTTTACAGAAATGCACACTTGGATCAATAAACAGTCACTAGATAAGTAGTCTAAATACATTTGTTACGTTTTTACCTCTTAAAAATGAAAATAAAATACTTTTCAACAAAGAGCTGACATATGTAGTTCTGCCCAGGTTTTCATTATTCATATATTTTGGATAAATCAGTCATTTATTTTGAGCTGTCTGCCAGTTAGGTGCTCCACCCTTTAAATTCTTCAAATGTTCTGATAAAGGGAACTTATATTTTCAGTCTAACCAAGATATGTTTGAAAAAAACTTATTTGTGTGATGTTATGAAATTATAATATTCTATGTTCTATGTTTTGGTCAATTTTACATGTTGACAGGGTTTTCATTCAACTTTTGTCAACACTTATTCGGTGTAATGCTACTAAAATTGCTGTGTCTAGTTTCTCGTGACTTGAATCCTTCAAATCATTTAATGTCGACAGATCAAAATAGTTGGATGAAAACAAAGGCCTCACTTCCACTACAACAGCGAACTGCGGTTGATTCGCAATGCCTAGACCAGCTTCCGATGGATAGGTCTGCGGTTGATTAGCAGTGTCTGCATCCGTGAGATATTTCCGGTGACGTCAGCATGCGTGCATGTTTCTTTTACGATATTGGCGTTCATCTAGCACTGCGTGGTTGTGGTTATCACATTTTTAATATTTGCACTTGTTTAATTTGGGTTGCCATGAGCAGTTTTAGATGAGCTTGATGCCTAGTTTTTATATTGTTGGGTAATATTGTGTAATTTTTATGTTTCACGGGGGGTGCAGTGCACACTAGTGTACTTTAGAGATGTGTCTGGGTGACATGCCTTGACTAGGATGCCTTTGGAAGATTCTTTTTCTTAATGTGCGGAAAAGGTCTGTTTCAGTAGGCAGTGTTGTCTTAAAGGGAATATGTTAATTTATTAAATTGTCGTTTTATTTACTTACCGTGTTTAAAATTTGCTGTTTTGTGATTGGATTCAGTTTCTATGGTAAGTTGGTTCCTGCAACTTGTTTTACGCCTGGATTCCTTTGTTATAAGCACAGTAAATAACTTCAGTTGTTTACACTAAGGAATAGCTGCATATTTTATGGGTGATAATTTTGTTTCAAATCGAATAACTATTAATGCTAGGGGGATTATGACTTAATACGCTATTGCTGATAAACATTGAAGCCGTATATACTTATTTATATTTATTTTAGTAAAAGGTAATGGATAGTTCACCAAAATGAAATAGTTAACCTACAAAAAATATATTTCTGCCTGACGTTGAATGTGAATTTTGAGAGATACAAGAAGTTTGCTTATTGTGGCTGAAGGGCCAGTTTCAGGAAATCTTTTTGTAGCTATAGCCAAGACTTTTACAGAAATAACCCAGTGAATAAAATAACGTATGTGTAGATACTTTTTTTATTGCAAACTGAAAGCGAGTAGATTCTGGGAAAAAAACGTGTTTATGTTAAGAAATAGTTGCTTCCTCACGGCCAGTTTTGTAGTGTCTTCAGTGGCAGGTGAGATGTAATCAATACATTAAGCTGAAACACTTAAGACTTCCAGCTCCGTGACCTGTTACACTGCAGCTTACTCTCCTCTATCTACTCCACTGTTTCATGCTACTGTGGTACCTGATTCACAGGACCAAAGTGGCACTTTTTGCATGTATAAAGCGCAGTACAGCCCACTGAATAGGAGGTTGTGGACGTTAAATAGAAATTAATTTTGCTTCAGGTTAATGAACCAGCATCCTGTCCACATCCCTCTTTCATGCCTGTTACAGGACATCCTGGATTTTGTGAACTGTTGGTGAAAAGAGAATACAGCAATTTTTTTGTGCATTACCTCCTTATCTGATATTTTTAACAGAACCTAACCTGTTGATAAATCCAAGGATTAAGCTTTATTATTATTATTTTATAGACTGTGATAGGAGTAGGACTTGGGAACAAACAGATTTTAATTTCAAATTGTGTTTGTAAGTTGAGGCACAGTTTAATCACTCAAGTCTACAACTTTCATGCAAAACCTGTATTAAAATATTCCTAAACTTTAAAGAACTGGAATTATATGTTCACTGACAATTCTCCAGTAGCAGTTATAAACTGAAATACTTCATATGATAAATACTGTGTACAGTATTTAAATAAGTTTGTTTTAAACTGTATACACTGGTTCCTAAACTTATGAATACAAAATGGACTTTGTCACTTTTGTCTACTTTTAAGTTTCACATTAATAAAGAGAGACTGAATATTAAACCTTAATATTGGTCAGGGCAATCAAGTCTTCTAATACCCCCACTTTCTGAGCACAGTTCACATGTGAGCATGTTTCATGCAGTCAAACACGCATAGAGCTCATTTTGGCTTTTTCAGTTATCTATATCACCAATGAATCCAACCTGTTCATCCAGCAATTCTGTTTCACTGTTAGGCTACAGTCATTTGTCAGTTTTTAATGCATTTCATTAATTATAGCAGGTTGTCTAAAAACTTCTGTACTGAAATCCAATTATAAACTTCAGCTGTAGATTATGCCACTGATAGGAAATCTCACTTTTCATGTATTCTCCTGTCAATGCCATAGATGCAATGTTTATGAAGCCCCATTTAGCAAAGACACAGCAGACGCAGACTTCAGAAAAAGCCATTTATTTAATCATATGGGAAACCCTGCTCTTCACTCCATAAAATTTGAGTCTTAAAGGTACACAGTTCATCTGTTTTAACAATTATAATCATAACAATAAAACAAGGTTTCACCCATAACTTATAACTAAGGAATTAATAAGACTTATTTAGCAAAACTGCATGCAATACTATTAAAAATGAAACACTAATTTTTTTTTCTTACACTAAATTTTCTTCTCTAATTCCTATCAAGACCTATGAAGTTTCTCTTTTTCTGAAGACTAAAAATAAGTTTATGAAAGGATTACATATATTATCAGTTTGTATAATTCCAGTGCTTAAAAAAATACTACAAAACAAGGTCCTTGAGTCATTAACATAATTACTGTAATACAAAGGATATAGAAAGGAACACTTAATTGACTGGTCTTCCTCCGCCCCCCCCCCCTTGTCCACTGTGTGAACTTTAAAGCTGAATTGGCAGAACCCAAATGCAATTTAATACTATATCTTGACATTTCCATACAAGAATTTCCTAACAAGTAATTAGTAACCAGGGTATCCAATAGTAAGATACCTGTGTGCACCAGTGTTGTAAGTGTATTATTTTGCACATGTAACCCAGCAGCAAAGATTAGACCAGGGACTTGAAAATTATACATTACAACATGTAAAGGGTGATTCACACATAAAATACTCTAAACTATCAAGGTTATTGTACAGATCCGCTCAGCTGTAAAGGAGCCTTGAAAATTTTCTCCCGTGATGTTTTTCGTAAGAAGATATCCGTGTTCTTTCAATACAGCAAAATTGAAGTTTACATTTCTAGCAGTATCAGGTTGTTCAGTCTTGTTGACAATTATTCTGCCTGGCATTGCCTAACAAAGTTCAGTGTAGTACGTTCCATTATTAAAGCTTAAAAAAGTAAAATAATTAAAAAAACTAGCAAAGAAACTTGCTAAATTTTGTGAAAGACAAACTACTCACTAAAATGAAAAAGAAAATGTATATACATATAGTTACATGCCTGTATAAAAAGGACAGATACCTGTAAAGCAGCTTGCTTTTGTCATGTCCTGAGTCATCAACACTATTTTATACATCTATTTAATGCTTCTCTCTCTACACCAAATACAGTAAATTTAGACTAAACACTGACCTCTTCTGCTGCTCTATTAATTCACTGGGCACTAACACCTGGTTTGTAAAATGAAAGGGTCAAAAACGTACACCGTTGATTTCTTTGTGTCCTTTTCTAGACATGTTTTGTACCGTTGTTAAAACGTTGCTGTTTCCAAACGTTACTTTTAATCATTTAAATTAGGTGTACAGTTTATACTGTACATCCACGTATAAGCTGCATTTTGTCATTGCACTGATGACATCATAAAGTCACACCCCACCAAACTCCTAATTTTCAGTACCACGAAGAATAAAAAACAAAATGTAATCGTGAAAGTTGTGATCACAATAATCTTAGATAAAATTAAACTGGGGACCTTAGTTGTTTAAGAAGGGTGTCATCATTGGTGAAGGTGCTCTTCACACACTGACTGAATTCTGCCTCCAGAACCTGTCATGATCTGATTTGTGTGTCTTGCCAAATATGAGTGGGAACTGGCTTTGTTCCTCTGGTGAGGGGAGGGCATTGGCAGCGTTGTCTCAGCCGCCTGCAGCAAACCGCTTCAAGTCTGTCACTTACTGGCAGCAAGTGGCAAGGGGCATGTAAGTCTGTATATTAGTGCTTGGAACCTCTACAAGTGCCAGTCAGTTTGTAGTGTTGGCAAAGTAGGTTGGGACACTGCCACCCAGCAGACACTTGGCCTTTGCAATTAGCTAAGCACAGATTGTTCAATAGACAGAATTAAACCGGGGGTACGCTTAAAAACTAAAACAGAAAATGTACAATGTCAGCTTGTCTTCACGACTGAAGCTGCCATGTCAGTTCACACCACATGGAACTTTTGAAATTGTAATATTTGCTTGTTTTCTTTTTTAATCCCCCAATGAGTTGGAAATCAGGAGAGTGTCAGACTGGCAGGCGACCTGCAGGTGGTTGGAGGGTGGTCCAGACAACGGTGGGGTGAGGGATCACCTGGGAGTAGGGTCTAGCCTCATACCATGACTGGTTTGTTGCTTTGGAAGTCCCCTGTCCCTGACATAACCTCCGATGTCGCAGAAGTCGGTCTGTTCGAGAGAAGCTCTGAAAGGAGGAGTGAGACAGTAGCATAGTGAAAAGGAAGAGCACAAGCTCTTGTATGATGCGGATGGTCCTCCTTGAAAAATGATGGATGATCTGTCGTGCAGTAAAGATGTGCATCATGTAGGATTCCTCACCTGTTGGCATCGTTCACACTGATACGGCTTCTCTCCGCTATGAATTCTCTTGTGTCTCGCCAGGTGGTACCGCTGTGTAAACCGCATGTTACACATGTCGCATGGAAATGGCTTCTCCCCTAAAGAGAGAGGAAAATTTGATTATGATAAGTTCATATAGAGGGAAGCTGATGAAACTGTAATACCAATAATAAAATGCCTCAGTAGTTACAGCAATAAAAACAATCAAATTTTTAAAGTTCTAAGCATTCATAAGCATTCCAGAAATGTTCAGAAGTAATGACATTACTGACAGTAATGAGATCAAATGCAAAAAACTTTGAGACAAATGTTAATTTTATGATGAAATTACACGTGTCCCTTAATCTGTATTTCAGAAGTGCTACGTTTGTGTAAATACTAATATCATTGTTCTTAAAAGTGAAATGGACCTTTCAGCATTTGGAATTGCAATTTAATACGTTGCTCATTTATTAACAAGTGTATATGGTACTTTACTGTTCAAACCTGTTGTCCACAGTCACATACTAGTTTTCAAAATTGATTCTGCTTATAATGTACAGCTGTGCTTTACTGCACCTTTAGCAGTAATGGGTAATACTGTATAATATTTGCCATTACATTTTGTGTCTCATTCATACCACTTTTATGACAGCATAATTTAAGGTTGTTTACTGTATTTAGTGAAGAAACAAGGCAGATGCAGTCTTATTAAAAATCCATTTATTTCATCATATGGGAAACCTTGCTCTTTGCTCCATAAATTATAACTAAGTGGATCTTAAAAGTACACTTTATTTTGCCTCTTTTAACAGCATTAGTTGGGGCAGCAATAAAGACAAGTTTACCCATATATTTCACCTAAACAGAAAACTAATAATCTTTTAAAACAAAACTATGCATGCAATACAATAACAATGGAAACACTAAACTCTATACTAAATTATTAATTCACTACACATGGGGGTGAGACATTAGTTTAAAAAACTACCCTTTTCTGTCACACTATATTCAATCACAACCTCCTGAAACCCCGCCAAAAAATACATTTTAAACTCACTAAACATTTTGAGTTCTGATACAATACTACACTGATAAAACAGTAATTTATATACTGGCCAATAGTTCATCATTTTATAAACAAACACTATAGCTAATGGCTTAAAACATCAGTTTAAAAGAAATTATCCAGCCAGTCAGTATAACTCCAGTGTTTAAAAAAATACTACAAACACAAGGTCCTTGAAATTCATTAATAATTATTTAAATGCAAAGGATGTCTTTCTCTGCCCTCTATTTTGAGACAATCAAACTGAAAACAATGGTCAACAGCCTAATAAAACACGACAAAGCTGAACTGGAAGCACCGTCTCTGTACCGGGGTGGAACTGGCAAAACTAGTGTGGCATTTTTTTTCCCCATATACCCACATTTTCACTCATCTCCACATCATCATCGACATTTTCTTGACTGAATTTCCCTAAAGCAATTTGTAAGCAGGCCACATAAATCTTCATAATAGTAAGAGACCTCCATCCACTAGTGACGTACAAATAGCAACCCAGAGCGACATTCCAAAGACAGAGTACTCATGTGAAGTGAACAATATATATTCAAAGACATAGAATAGAATCAGTTTGTTGTGGGTATTTTACACATTACATATACTTCCACTGTGACAATACGGAATTTATTCTTAACTGTTTATTTGCCGAATGTAGTCATTGCTGTAAACACTTAAAACATGTTGTTACTTTGAGAACCACTCATGACCGTCAAACAGACGTGTATTTCTGACAATTAGAGTTAAGTCCGAGACCGTTAAACCAGACAAATTCACACCTTTACGCTAAAACTAAAATCAAAATATTCCTGCAACAAAAAGACGTCCCTGCATGACAAAGACTTTTTACTAAGACAAATGTATAAAGTCCTATAAAAAAATGCAGTTCTCATGGAAACGTCCAAAATAGAGAATGAAGCAAAATAAATAAATATATATAGTCTGAAGGCCACAAGGCTATAGAAAAAGGTAGGGACTACTAAAGCTGCTTTGTTTTGTGCTGTCCTGAGTCATCAGCGCCAATATGCACTGCAGTCTAACGGTGTTTGTTCCAGATCAAGTGCAAAAACGTGAGACCAAACTCTACAGTCGTCATCTGGCCCTTTTCTGTGACTCCCTACTGTTTTCACTGACAGGTCACCGACAAACACCTAGATCTGTAACATAGTTTATGGTTCAAACTAGCAACTACTCCTAGCAAACCGTTGAGACAAACTACTAAAACGTCCATCCATGACAACTATATTAAATTTACATTATCAGCTCCCCATTTGCTCTGTTTGAAGGTGTATGTACGACTCCCATTTTGTCATTGCCAGGGTTTTTACTATATACAGTGACTTGCAACCCAACTCTCCAATTTCAATTCCCTACTATTTAGTACTGTTGAAAGCAAAACCCCAAAATTTTAGTAGTAATGACAGAATTTTCAGTAAAAATCAAATTTAGTAAGTACAAAATAATCCACCATTTAATTCAAGAAAATAGGTGGCAAAAATAAATCTCAGTCTTTCACACAAACATGTCTGAATGTGCAGTAGGGATCTGCAGCAGGCCGTGGCACTACTGAGCAACTGAATGTGTGCCGGTATTTTTGCTTCTTGTGTTTTTCCAGAGTGCTGGCAATGAGGACTGTCAGACCGGCAGGCGACCTGAGGGAGGCTGCAGTGGGCTCCAGGTAGCAGTGGGGTGAGGTGGCTCCTGGGAGTAGGGTCTCGCCTCGTAACACGGCTGGTTCCCGGGTTTGGGAGCTACGTGTCCGTGACAGTGGCGTTGATGCCTCAGCAGCCTGTCTCTTCGCGAGTAGCTCTGCGAGGAAGATTGTGAAGACAGTGAGAGGTGCTACACAGAAACACCAGCGTGGTATATAGGGAGGACGTGCAAACTGGGAGGTTCCTCACCTGCTGGCAGTGGCTGCACTGATACGGCTTCTCCCCACTGTGAATTCTCTTGTGTCTGGCCAGGTGGTAACGCTGTGTAAACCGCATGCTACACATGTCACATGGAAATGGCTTCTCCCCTAAAAAAAGCAACAAAAAGTACTAGGTTATGATTTTCTCAAACCACAAAACAATGTATGAACAGTTACATATCACTTACAAATACAATTCCAAATTTAAGACATGGTACAAGCAGATACAAAGATTCAAAAGTTGTGATTACTTTGTTACTTCAACTGGGGGGGGGTGACTGAAAAATAGCATTAAGAAGATTCATCATGACATCGATGGTAGAGTTCCATAAACATCTCTTCCTCTGACAGTTAAGCTGCCACTGTTAGATGGAATGACTGGTCTTCCACCCTCATTTGTCTCATCAGCAAAATCCTTTTCCTGAGGTACCGTGTCATTTCAAAGAACAATATTGGCAGGTCAAAAAGTGAAGTAGACTTTGCAGCACTTCAACTGTCTTTTTGTTGATACATGTGCTTGTTCAGGCAAAGCACTCCCACCAGATCCTGTGGTGTTCCACATCAACCAAAACCCAACTATTCTTGCAAAAAGTTTAACAGTATAAGTAGTTATTACATTATAATAATTTGCATAAGCAAGTACTTTTTTTTAAAAATCAGCTGCCAACCTATGACAGAAATATACGCTAAACAAAAAGGTCTTGTGTCTTTCATTCACATTGCTATAGTAACAGTATATACACTGTATTTAGTGAAGAAACAAGGCAGATGCAGTCTTCTTAAAAATCCATTTATTTCATCATATGGGGAAACCCTGTTCTTTACCCCATAAAATGTAAGTGGATGTTGAGTACACATCATTTTGGCTATTCTAAAGTAACAGTTATATTCATTATAGCAACAGAAAAAGGTTTTAACATTTTCCCCAAACAAAGAAAACATGCATGCAATACTATTAAATGGAAACAATAACCTGTAATTGCTACACTAAAATGCAACTTCTTTCTAGAATTCCTAAGGCCCCCTCAGCAATGTTAAGATGCTCATTTTTCTGAGGTACCACACCTCTCTACCTCTGACCAAAAAATACAACCATAATACAACCGTTGTTTTAAACCATAAAACAAATATGAATTGTGACAGCATATTAATCAGACATAATACTAACACTATTATTTAGAGATTTTTTGCTAAACACTAAAAACGATTTAAAGGAAAAAAAACATGAATAATAATGGATCTGTTGGTATAACTCCAGTGTTTCAATATTTAAAAACAAAGTTCTTGAGCTTCAATACCAGAATCATTGTAATGCAAAGGATACGGAGAAGGATCCTTTACTGACGTGCCTTTTCCTGCACACTCCTCTCATCTACTGTTGGAGCTTCAAACTCAAAGCATGACTGTTCAACAATCGTGTTTAGGGCCACAATGTACAGCCCTCCAACACCTGAACAGAGTGGAGCTACAGCACCGTCTGCACGGTTCATACTCTCCTCCTGTCGCATTCTCACATTTTTTCACCCATTTCCTAACATATTTGACAAGCAGGCCATTAATGTCTTTCAAACACTAAGGCACCTGTATCCAGTAATAAGTTAAGGAATACTGGCATGCATATGTTGAACTCAGAAGGGCTACTGTAAGGATTTAAACATTATAATACTTGGATAGGACGATTACTTTTACCAGGTGGTTCAAAGATGAAGGACATTTCTAAGTCAGGGAGAATTCAATATTGATTTGCAAAATGTCTAAAACCATACTGCTCACTTTCTGTGCCTGAAAAGCTTAAATGCAACTTTTCAGTGCATGACAATATTTTCTGCAAATGCAGCTCCAGAAACAACTATACACTAAAGAACCAAGCACTGTTTAGGCAGGCAGCGGCATGAAAGCCAAAAATGGTATTAAACACCACATCTGTCTCCTTCTCACAGTGCGATGAAATACTGACATGACATGGTTTCTCACATCCATTTAATTATTTGCCAAGAAGTTCCTGGACTGAAAAATATTACAGTAGTTCATTGCCAAAATGAAAAATTCTACCCTTTCAATGTTTTTTTTTTTTTTTTAAAACAAAAACTCAAAAAAGGATGGCAACTAATGGAAAAGTTTACGCAAAATAAATACTGACTCAAATTAAAAACATTTGCATTAAATCTGAAGACCACAGGCTTTGTCATTTACTCAGCACATATATGTACAGAGTAGCGAACACCAAAGCTGCCTTTTGAGTCCTGCCCTGAGTCATTGGCACTTTTCTAAATGGTATTGTAATGTGTTCTCACCACACCCAATAAAACCTGTATTTTTCACTTGATTCCCTCTTATAATGAATTTTTTTGAGGCCCTCCAGATCTAATTTGTAAACGAAATAGTTTAAAACTGCACATCTTACTAAATATTTCCCCTCATCTAACAATTTTAAAAATTAATTGTATTAAAACATCTTTCCCTAAGCCTTAAAACTATTTTTCATTTCTTTTCCAACTGTGTTTATATATGCATGCATCAAATTTCCTCTTCATATCCAAGTATTTTGTTCCCCATTTTTCACTCACTTTGTAAGACAAACCAGTAAGATCAAGAGGTAACAGAATTACAGCTAAAATCAAGTGAGTACACAGTAAACCACCATTTAATTCAAGAAACTATGTGGCAAACACTCCACCTCATTGCATCTCCCACTCATCACTGAAGCTGCAGTATTAATCTGCACCATGGTATGGCTCCACTGAGCTCCTGACTGTCATGTTTTTCCAGAGTGCTGGCAATGAGGACTGTCAGACCGGCAGGCGACCTGAGGGAGGCTGCAGTGGGCTCCAGGTAGCAGTGGGGTGAGGTGGCTCCTGGGAGTAGGGTCTCGCCTCGTAACACGGCTGGTTCCCGGGTTTGGGAGCTACGTGTCCGTGACAGTGGCGTTGATGTCTCAACAGCCTGTCTGTTCGCGAGTAGCTCTGCGAGGAAGAGTGTGAAGACAGTGAGAGGTGCTACACAGAAACACCAGTGTGGTATATAGGGAGGATGTGCAAACTGGGAGGTTCCTCACCTGCTGGCAGTGGTTGCACTGGTATGGCTTCTCCCCGCTATGAATTCTCTTGTGTCTGGCCAGGTGGTAACGCTGTGTAAACCGCATGTCACATATGTCACATGGAAATGGCTTCTCCCCTAAAAACAAAAAGAAATTAGTTATGAAAGGCTTATTATATAATGCAAAACTTCTAGGTCTGCCATTCTGTCAAATTATACGTTATCACCTTAAGTAAAGTTTGGGCTTGCGTATGAAAAATGTACCATTCTCAATATAAAACACAAATAACAGCATTTAGGAAAAACATTAAATGATTCACAACTTAAAAGCATTAGATCAAGTCAAGTTCACTGGGTTTCTGAGATTTTTGCAGGAAGCTGCTCCTACTGATACCTTTCAATGCTATTCTACATTCACAAAAAGTAAAGGTCAAATAACCTTTCATGCTCTCCGTTTGACCAATCAAAACCCACTATCTATAGCTAAATGTGTGTGGCAAACATACCTGCATGGTGAACTATTCTTAATTTATAAAGGTACCAGACCCACCATAATAACATAAGCAGCATTAAATACACTATAGCATGATCATATATAACTCATATCCATCACAGGAATTAAGGGCAATATGTTGTATTTAGTGAACAGACAAAGCAAAATCTTCTCAGAAACCAAATTATTTCACCACATGGGAAATCTTGCTCCTCACTACATGAAACATGACTAAGTGAATCTCAATGTGTATTATTTTAATATAAACATTGTTCTTACTTTCACCCAAACATTTGACCTCAAATAAGACCTTTTTGGCAAAATCTACATGTACTAGTACCCAATTAATCTGCTTTATACTTTTCTAATGATATTCCTTTCACTACAAAAGTCCACCATATAAAGGGCACAATAGTTATAGTTAGTGTTTTTACCTAACTTGACACTGAATCACTACAGGAAACATCAAAATGGATTCTGACTGTGATATGATGTCATGTCCTCATATTTATTCATTTACTTACAAATAAATAATTCTTAAAAACAATAAGAAAGCAAATTTCCAAGTTTTAGGGGTCTATATGCACGAATGGACTACGTTTGGTTTAGGTAACATCATGGACCGCATGATGAGTTTGAGAGAAGTCCTCAGATACTACTATTTTGTACAAGTGGTACAACCAGTTTATGTGCACATATCCATGTGATATTGTTGGAACAATAAGGTCACTTGTACACAAGAATAAATCCTAAAATGACAGTCTTTCTAAAATAAGACTCCTCAAATGCACGAGCATCAATTACTCCCCAAAGCGATTCATACTTGAAAGAGAACAAAGAATGTAGAATAAATGTAGAATAAATACTGATGCAAATTAAACCCATCAAGTCTACAAAGCCTTCCGTATTCAGTGAATACAATCGTTTCTCACATAAAAGTCATACTACGCACTTAGAAACACACAAATTTGTACCTTAAAATTTGCACATGCTACCAACACAAAAATGGACACTATAATTCGACATGAAGCACCACTAGAGGTCAATAAATTACAAGCAAGAAAATACACAATTTTCTGAATGACCCTACCAATAAAATGACTTCAAATTGATTTGCTATTCATTTTCCACAAATGGTACTTGATGGCTCAGCAGAGAGGACTTAAAGGCATTACAAGTCACTACAATAACTGTTAAAAGTACCTTGTTGGGTAACGACCTGATATTCTGGACACAGTTTTGGCTCAGGAAGGATTTTTACATTTAAATTAACATCATTTAAGAATTAGTTTCACCTTACTGGCAGATTTTACGGCAAAAATCATGCTCATTATGCAAGCAAACCAGCACACATACCAATCTATATAAAAAGTAATGAAACTACTAAGCTGCCTGTGTGCATCACGCCCTGAGTCATCAGCAGCATCACACACTTCATACACCTCAGTTGGTTGTTTTTGCTACACCAAAAACTTCAATTTGCACATTATTTCTCATAGTTAGTTTTGATTAAAGTATCTAGATGATTTAAAAATACACACTGTATTTAACCACTAGATGCTTGTTGGAAATATTGCACCATAATAAAACCTTTACTGTATTTATGCATGTAAAAATCCTACTTTTATTGTCAAGATTTTATCAGTTACCTCTACCCCACTCAACCCCTCTCTTTTCCTTATTTTTAGTATCATCAAAAATAGAACCATAAATATAAGTAATGATAGAACAGTACTTGAGAGAATCCAATTTAGTTGATAATTGAAGTCCATCTCTCAGACACAAATGTCTGAATTGGCAGTATAAATTTACACAGGGCATAAAGCCACTGGGTTCCTGAACGCCAATATTTTGGTTCCTATTTTTTCCCGTGAGTGGTGGTTAATAAGAGTGACTGTCAGACCGCCAGGCGACCTGAGGGAGGTTGCAGGGGGGTCCAGGTAGCAGTGGGGTTAGGGGGCTCCTGGGAGTAGGGTCTCGCCTCACAGCACGGCTGGTTTCCGGCCTTGGTAGCCCCTTGTCCACACATCCGTCGATGTCGGAGTAGTCGATCGGTTCGTGAGAAGTTCTGAAAGTATCAATAAAGTGGGATGTGAGAGCCAAACAAACACATCTAATTTTGTGTACTGTTGCCAAACCCACAAATGTCTCGAACATGTTGTGTTGTCTTCTCACCTGCTGGCAGTGTTCACACTGGTATGGCTTCTCTCCGCTATGAACTCGTCGGTGCCTTTCCAGGTGGTAACGCTGAATAAACCGCATGTCGCATATATCACACGCAAATGGTTTCTCTCCTAAAAGCACACACATAGAAATTTGTTGTAAGGTACAGATATCATGCAGTAGTATACAGAATTGGTGGGATCTGAGCCCCAAGTACCAGAATGGGAACGCAAGTTACATGTTTTTCCATTTAGTGCTAATAATTTGTGGCATAAATTACTGTTTGGAACGGGAAAAGACATGGGGTATTAAGCCCAAATGTTACCATGTTCACCTGGTTATATAAACAAGAAAAAATGTACGTCACTACCTTTGGCTAATTATCATAACACAACCTAATTAGGTGGTTCACTAATTAATATTTTTTAACTTTTAGCATTCATATCCAGCTTTAAGTCTTCATCCCAAAGTCACATTTATTTTTATACCTTATAACTGTAGATTTAAGCCAATTCAAAAGAGAAGTCATCTTTCTCTTCTAGTTCACAAAAAATTTACAAATTGCTGTAAAACTTGTTTCATAGTCTCTGACATACGATTAGGCCAGTTCTCTGAATTATTCAATGATATTTATTTTTAAAGTCATACAACAAAGCCATACTCCATATAAAAAAAAAAAAAAAAAAAAAAAAAACAAAAAAAAAAACAA
>UFQX01005247.1:304995-387778 GCA_900497675.1 Arapaima gigas | reverse complement strand
ATACTCCAAAAAAAAAAAAAAAAAAAAAAAAAAAAAACAATCAAAAGGAAGGACATAAAATACCAGGGATACAAATATGTTACACATAAATTGGTGGCCTAATATTTAATCAAACTATCCATTATTAATAACTGGCTGTCCAATACAGGGTCACAGAAGGCTATCCTACAACAGAGCATGAGGTGGAGACACTGCAAACAGAGCACCAGTCCATCACATGGCAACCATGAGTGATGGAAATTTTTGAACGCTTCTAAAATCTGAATATCAGTATTTTTGCAATGAAGCATGCCGTATGCACTTCTCTACATTAACCCATGCACACAACAATTATGCAGCTTACCACAATAATCAATGCAAAATCAAACATTTAACACAACTAACCTGTGTGAATGAGGATGTGTCTTTTCAGATGGTAACCACTTCGGAATGCTCCATAACAGTGTTCACAGATGAAATTCTTCTGCACTTTGGACAGTGGGCACTCACCATTCTCATCCACCACTACCACCTTAGAACAAAACATGTAGTCAGCAAACATGCATATTACAACCTGCAGTTTCTGTGCATGTCTGAAGTGTACGGTACAATAATTTCCATTTACCACATAACTCATTCGTTTCTAAAGCAATGTTTAAAGTTTGAGTGAATAATGAAATAATGAAAACAAATATAAAACGTATGAGTTGATCATATCACAGTTTTCTTAAAGCATCAGCTGCTTTTGGCATATCCATTTCTGCATGGCTCTAACTTACAAATACTTTAGGCTGCTTTGGATAAACACATCAGCTATGCTTCACACAGCACATCTCATTCTGACATGCAATGACTTGTCTATCCTATCCTTAGATAAACATGTTCAAAATAACTTTTTTCAGTAGGCTTTTTTTAAATGTCATTATATTTTGTACTGAAAATTTGGAAAACTGGAGAGTCTTGTCAACACATATTTATAGCCACAATGAATTTCATCACATATAAAAACTGGGTACTTTTAAATAAAGATACGCATATTAGATTTAAGTATTCAATCAGTTTACCTATAGGCATTTTATATTAAAATATTATACCGAAAACATTTAAATGTTACTTGCATGTACTTTGGGAACAAAATAATTAGGCAACTAATTACAAGACCACTGTTTAATTTCAATGCTTGTAAAAGCACTTTAAATCTTTCCCATTTAGGTCTTCACTTTTAAGCTCTTAGGTTTCTTCAAAAAAAAATGTTGTAGCAGTTCTTTTATATATTTTTTTGCCATTATCTCAAAATAGACAAGCAATGTTTTCAGGTTTTCAGAACTAACAAACTGTTATAAGACCGCAAATTGTTATATCACTGAACTTTTATTAATGAATTCCTAGGAATGGTGTAAATATGACATTTGTGTAAACGGTTCATAAATAAGCTAGAAGAGCCAGTACAAACCACAAATGCACTCCTCATGTATTAAAGGGTTTAGTAAAAAATAATCAAAGGCAGCAAAACAATCAAATACATAGTTACCTAATAACAAGTTAGTCAATAGCCTTTAATGTGTTCCCCACTGAAAAAGCAAACATATCCTGGAATCACGACCCCCTCCCAACACAGCAAACCCCCACCCCGCTCACATACACAATAACAGTTATTGTATTTCACAATCCCATCCCCCTCCTTTCCTTTCCAGTGACCCCACCCCCTCCACATCGTCTCAACCCCCCACCCCCAGCGCCCTCTCTCACTTTGCATGGCGTTCCTGATTTCCTGTTCTTCTTTTTCAGCTGCATATCCTCGCTCTCTCGCATTTCCTTCTCATCCAACAACCGAGATGAGTGGAAATCTCCTTCTTTACGAATAAGCTGGAAGTTTGGGCAAAATTTTTAAAAAGTTGCATTTTAAAGCAGCAAATGATAAACAAATAATATAACAGCCAGCTAAACAATAAAATTAAATAATATTCTTACATTAAAAAACACTCTCTACCTATCATACTTTAACCTTAATCTAACTCAAAAACGTCTCTGCTCTTTGAGGTTGCCTAAAGAAACAATTTTGAGCTGCCATATTTCCAAAATAGTTTGATATTTAAGTGTGAAAATATTGGGAAAGTATGTGTTCCGCAGGAACAGCTCCTCACAAGTGGTGGGCAGCTCATGCCAGAGGGCAAGATCATGTGACTCTGGGGGCCACGCTCCGGGCTGTCTCTCTGCCCGTGGCCTAAGGGGGACATCATCTTCTTAGGAGTGGCTATGGAACTGGCCTGCATCAAAGCCATGCTGGAAAGAACAGCCTCACAGCCCAGCAGTCCTGCCTAAGGAGACAAACACAGCCACATTTCAAAGACCAGGGTGACACAACAGAGGGAAAGGAGGCACATATTGGATGAACTTGGGTTTACAGTAACAGTTTGTAAGTGCAGAAATGGAAAATAATTTTTTTCAGCACCGTGAAAACACTGACCCATTTCATGTGGTCACGGACCGAGCTGCTGGGCAGGTGTGTCATTGCCGTGGTCGCTGTGTGTCAGGGTGGGGGAGGGGACAAGGCGGCAGGGGGAGCGCTCACTCTGGATAGTTGGTCTGCTAGATCTGACCCAACCCAATCATCTGGCACGTCACTGTGATAAGAAAGCATTTTTTTCACCATTTTAAAAAGGTATAACTGTAGAAAGGAGCACAAATATTCATAACACACAAAAACAGAGTTATTATGTAGGCTAAGAGTAGTAATTATTGTATAAACATGCTTAAGGGTTTTCAATAGATTCTGTCTCATATCCATGGTCAGGCACTACAGCTGTCGCTTTCAGGAGCTCATCACCTAGGGACTTCTACCAAATTTATCTGTAGATATCTTTAAGTCAGAAAAAATATTAAAATAGCTCAATCAGTTAATTTTACAATGCACATAAAATATTTATTTTTTGTTTAAGCATTAAAAATATGGCTGCCTTATTTTCTTAAATTCTCACAGTGAGTTGGTAACATAAAAACCAAAAAATATAAACGGTGACAAATAAATCACCTGTTTTGACAATAAAGCACAAGTAAAATCCTTGTTACAGCAGAATAATTTCTTCTGAACAAATGCTAATGTTGCTAAAAACACACTGCCAGATTAAGACTGCAATAACATTGACCCTTGAAAGGGCAAAATAAATGTAATCCTTTTATTCTTGTACCTTAAAAATTATTTACAGAAAATGTGTGCAGAAGAATCATCATTTTGATCAACACTGGATACAGTCATTGTTAGTTTCCAAACAATAATTCAGGACTAACAGCACGATCAGTTACAACGACAAAAATTGACTTGAAAGGTGATCTAAAATAGCAGAAAGAGAAAGCATTGTGTCCAATTTAAAAGGCATACATTACAACTCATTAGAGACCAAGTTCTTACACTGCTAAGTGCACTTTGTAGCAGAGATTTTTGTTCGGTACAATTTAAAGCTTTAGACCTAGGTTAACTAAAAATAGAATAAAATCTCACAAATTAAAATATACCAGCAATCTTGGAATGTGACACAACCGCACATCTTTTAAGGTGTGTGATCGCAGACCACACTGGGAGCAGTATGACCTCTTCCTGCACACAGGAGTGAACAGCACATCAGCCCACTATATGAGGCTATTCACTCCTTCAGTAAAAATGCAAGGTATATTCTGGACCCTCTTGATGAAAGCCTTTCAACATTTGCTATCCAACTGTTGAAACCAACTTTTATGTACACTTTTCCCCAAACGGTTTCGGATCAACGGACAAGGAAGATCAATGAAATACGGAACAAATCCACAGAACCGGTGAGAAAGCAACCGCACCTCCTAGAGAAGTAAATGTCAGACCTGCATATATAGCACATATTTTAAATCTTTAGACTTTACTAGATTAAACTGAATTATATGTGTTGATGAAGATACATGCACCTGGTCACACGCACTGCCGAGTCTCCCCTGGTGGGATATGAACATTTTTTTTTACAACGGTTATCAGTTAAGGTGTGTCAGGATAGAGCCGGGAACCCGCTGCATTTCTATACCGTGCACCACAGGCCTACCTCAATTCGGGGTCCTCACGCAGACAAGGTGTCTGTAACACTCGCCCCCTACCGCTTCAGCGCAATTTTAGGACTAAAATTGTACAACAAGCAGCACAAACCACAAGCTACATGTTTTCGTGCGACCATGAAGGTAAGAGAGCAGCGGCACGCCGTGAGCTCCACACAGAACCGCCGACGCTTGTGCGCGGCGTCCCGGCCCGCGGCGCGCAACACGTCCTGCACTCGGCCAAACAACCATCGGCCACCACCAGCAAGGTTACTGTCAAACTACAACTAAACACGACCAATTACTTATTCTACCTTCTCATTACTCAGCCAATTTGGCACCGTAACAATGAACACAATTTGAGCAGCTACGTATTCGTTATGTGATAAATTCAAGCCTTTTGAAATGTTACCACTGCAGTGGAAGTACTAACTAAACCTTGAAACCGGACACTAATTTTATTTTTCCCTCGCCGTTCAGTAACACACTCAGACACGGGAAAGAACAATGCGTCGGGTCCCTCTTGACTCGCTAGCATGGTGGCTAGCCACAAGAAAGGGGCAAAGGAGCGCTAGCTAGCTAGCTAGCTAGCCACCTAGCTATGTTAGCCGGGCGGCCAGCTAAACGGGTAGTTAAACGCAGAGAGTTAAATGGGTGAGTTTAAACAGCAGGGTTCGAAGTGTGCGGGGATTGAAACTGAGCCAAGATGTAGCTAAACGAAACGCCAAGAGCAGCGCGCCGCTCCACTGAGATGGTGCGATAATCCAGGACGTTCGTACGTGAGGGGTTCGTTGCGTCGTCACCCGCTTCGCCAGTCGACACCGCTCACAACTAGTCGTGTTCCTCGACCCCTTTCATTGCAACTGCACCCTGTGTTTTCACTAAAAGCTAAACCTGATCGCCAATCCTCTCGCTAATTCCAGCTCCAAGTCGAACAACATTCAGCGCGATTGATTTACCTTACTGGCTTCCTCTTGTTTCGGTAATTTTCAGTGTGCCGCCCCGAGTTCCAGTTTTTCCTCAGTTTACAAACACAGGAAACGCTACCGGAAGTGCTCCCCGGGGAGAGGGGAGCCACGTGACCCGAGAGAAAAATGTCTGCCATGTTTCTTAGGGAGCCGCGGTAACCCCGGCCCCTCCATTTTAGTTGTGGTTGCCAGCTTTCACCTCGTCCATTTGTTTATATTTTTCCATTTGCGGTGTAGAGAAGCCCGGTGTTCAACATACAGATGTACTGACCTCGTTGAAAAACTTTAGGCATTTTGCATTGTGCTAAAACGGGATTATAGTCCAGTTGACTCCAGTTAATCCATCACAATAAAGTCGCATTTCTTGTTGATTTTCTAGTATTAAATTCTAAAATTTATTGAATTAGGCAATGTAATTATGTATAACATAATTGTTGTGTTTTGGTTCATGATTGCACAATATGCTACGTAACGCTTTGTATTTATTTTATAGATTAAAACACTACATTTGACCAGTTAATCATATGAATTTGTTGCAAAGTTAAACATGTTGACCAGGGTCTGCTATATAGTATGGATTCATATGTAAATTAAAATGCACTTGAGCATTTCATTTAGTCACTATTTTAAAACAAAATGATTTATGTAAATATCTCAATAAATTCTATAATGCATGACTTCATTGCCACACTTAGAAGTGTTCTCACTGTGTTTACTTAAAATAATTGAAGACTGAAGAAAAGAATCCATACAAAATATGTTGCATAGTGTATTGCTAGCTTTTACATTTGGCAGTATTATAGTTTATAATAAGCTTAGTCGGTCACGTGAATGTATGTGAGGCTGCCCTGCAACGGACTGGCACCAGGGGGCACCCTCGTACCTCGTGTTTCTAGGATGGGTTCTGGAAATCTGGGGCAAGTGCTGATCGAGAATGAATGAGTTAGTGTCCAGGCAGTGCTCTAAAAGTAGAATTGCCCAGAGATTTTAAAAAAAAAATCTTACACACTGAATTGACCAATCAGCATTTTTTTGCAATCTAATAAATATCAATTTATGGAAAAATATTTAACTTGTAAATTCAGTTTTTACAGGGAAAAAATTTATTTGAAAAAGTCATGGATGTATAGAGTTTCTGTAGCGCTCAACAAGAGGGGACAAGACCCCCAGGTTTCAAATAAGGCTAACTTTCAGTATTTCTCTATATCTCTGCTGCATGCAACTGCTAATTTGTTTCAGTGCCTCCCAACACCTGGCGAATTGTTATGTCTGTGATTCATGTACAGCAATAAAATTAAACCCATATCACTTTACAAGATGCTTTTTGCTAAGGTGAGACATACACATATGAACTTGGTGAACTTTTCTTTTATTATAGTAAGAATGATTCAGGAAGTCTACAAATGTTTTTTCCTAATTCTTCAACATAAAACGCAGATAAGCAGACAAAGCAGAAAGAAGACGTTGTGCCTGAATGACAGTAAAAGCTGAATTTAACTAAAGGAGATAACTCATACTTAAAAACAGAGAACAGACGTAGGATGAGAAGTTGGTTAACTGAATAAGTCAAATTTGAGAGGCATGCATTACAAGTCTCTTCCAAGTTTCTCAATCTCATTTAGAAGGAAGTCCATGTCTTGCTCTGAGATCTGAGAGGAGTGGACCACCATGCGGAAAAAATTTACTCTCCCAGCCTGTGGGTGGTGGCCTATCATCATGCTTCCCTGACGCACTATACGCTTTTATTATTGGAGCCACCTAGCGGAGAAAGTTACATCTGTCAAGATACATTCCGGCCTCAACAGAAATGAGAATGTACATAAATATATACACATGAACAACATACAGTACTGTGCAAAAGTCTTAGGCATGCAACTTCAATGTCTGTTGAGAAGTACAGGTAGATTCTTATCTACCACCAGGGAGGTTTCTGATTGGTCCCAAATTCATTCTGCAGCCTGAGAATGACCTCAAACACCCAATCTCAGTCATACAGAACTATCTTCAGCAAAAAGAAGGAATCCTGCAACAGATGGTATGGTCCCCACAGAGCCCTGACCTCAACATGATCAAGTCAGTCTGGGAGGACATGCAGAGACAGGCAAAGTCTGCAGAAGAACTGTGACCAGTTCCTCAAAATGTTTGGAAGAACCTACCAACCTCTACCTTAAACTGCATGCAAGTTTGCATAAGAGAACTGATGCTGTTTTAAAGGCAAAGGGTGGTCCCACCAAATATTGATCTGACAGGTTTTTTTGTCTACTGCACTTTTTAGAAGGTTTATTGATTAATAAGTATTCATGGCATTATTTTTGGAACCATCCTCACTTTATAGCATTTTTCCCACAGGTGCCTAAGACTTTTGCTTTTGCTTATACACTACTGTATATAATATGAGATTCCCTTAAATTCAGTTATGGAAAGTAATTTTTGAAATGGTACCTTATTGAAAAACCAACCTTTGCTAGTTTTTTTTGATATTCATCATTATTCTGTTTTCCCCGTAGGCTCGGTGGAACAAACCAGAAGCACACGTTCACAAACTCTGGCTGCTTACCATTCCACAAGAGAGATAGAATGTTAGTTATGCAAACTGTTTGCTATAAAACATAAATGTATTCCAGATCAGCTGTAAATTGTAATGCAATAAAATTACAGGAAGATGGCCTCCATTTTCTCTTTGAACTATATCAACATGAAAGGTTTGTTTTTTTAAAAATTGCATGATACCAAGTTTATCAATTCTATCTTATATTACTCTGTAACAAGTTGAAATCCTTCCCTCTTCTTCATCTCCTGTACAAGGTATCTAGGGTTGGTGAACAGGAAACATTGAAAGGTAATGTCACAAACATCATACTAGACTGCAGATAATTTGGAAGAGTAAAAAGACATTAAAATACATAGAGCTCTGATATGCATGTGAAACCATCGCATTTTTTAGGAAAAATGTAGGCATGTCCATGATGTTTTAGGCTTAGTAACCTTTGTACCACCACAGTGCCATACCTGGTGTAGAAGAAGGCTTTATCCACATGCTCTGCCAGGCCCCGTGTGCCTACAGCCTTCCACATGAGCCATAGCTTCAGGCAGTCCACCTTGCACCCACATTGGATAGATTTATCTCCTCTTTTAAAACTTGTCTTACTAAAAAAGATTGGTGGCATTGGAACAGTGGCAGTGCTTTAGTAGGTCCTGAACAGGGGAAAAAGCACATATTGATTTTTTTCTTCCAATGCACTACACAGAATCTTTTACTCAACCCCCTCCTCCAAGAATTTCAAAACCAAGAAAGTAAGGATTTCAGTGACTTGGACTACAATACATAAAGTGTGTTTGCAATATTTGTGAACTTCAGGAAACTTTACATATGCAGGTGGATACAGTTCACGGTCTCTTACTGTAGTGTCCCTGAGCAGAAAGGCAAAACACTGTAGACCTGTCAGAAGCATCTTGTGGGGGTTCCAGGTGACCGAACCTGCCCTACAGGAAGACACAGGTGGCTAGAAATAAAAACTATGTAGACCAAATGTTACCAATCAACCATAACAACAGCTAAAAGTACTGCATGGAAGACTTAAGTTACAGACTTTGGAGGGTGATAAATGTTATCAGTATTAACTGACACCTGTATTTAGCTACCAAATATGTGGTTGGGTGTGTGAAAAGCTTACACTTGTGACACCATATCAGACACAAGGTAATATACAACACTGTAAGCTAAAAAAAAAACACTTCCTCCCTTTCCAAATTTCTTAAGTTTTGCAGTTTTTCATATTAAATTTGATTACATTGTTTTGTCAGTAGTAGAAGTACAGTGGTGCTTGAAAGTTTGTGAACCTTTTAGAACTTTATATATTTCTGCATAAATTTGATCTAAGACTACATCATATTTTCACACAAGTCCTAAAAGTAAAGAGAACCAAATCAAACAAATGAGTAAAAAAATTAGACATGGACATTTATTTATTGAGGAAAATGATCCAATAACATATCTATGAGTGGCAAAAATATGTGAACCTTTGCTTTCAGTATCTGGTGTGACCCCCTTGTGCAGCAATAATTGCAACTAAATGTTTCCGGTAGTTGTTGATCAGTCCTACACATCGGCTTGGAGGAATTTTAGACCATTCTTCCTTACAAAACAGCTTCAACTCTTATGTTGGTGAGTTTACTCCCATGAACTGCTCGCTTCAGGTCCTTCCGCAACATTTCTATTGGATTAACATCAGGACTTTGACTTGGCCATTCCAAAAACTTAACTTTGTTCTTCTTTAACCATTCTTTGGTAGAACGACTTGTGTGCTTAGGGTCGTTGTCTTGTTGCATGACCCACATTCTCTCGAGATTCAGCTCACAGACAGATGTACTGACATTTTCCTTTAGAATTTGCTGGTATAATTCAGAATTCATTGTTCCATCAATGATGGAAAGCTGTCCTGGCCCAGATGCAGCAAAACAGGCCCAAACCATGATACTACCACCACCATGTTTCACAGGTGATATGAGGTTTTTATGCTGGAATGCAGTGTTTTCCTTTCTCCAAACATACACTTCTCATTTAGACCAAAAAGCTCTACTTTGGTCTCATCCGTCCACAAAACATTGTTCCAATAGCCTTCCGGCTTGTCCAGGTGATCTTTAGCAAACTGCAGACGGGCAGCAACGTTCTTTTTGGAGAGCAGCGGCTTTCTCCTTGCAATCCTGCCATGCACACAATTGTTGTTCAGTGTCCTCCTGATGGTCAACTCATGAACATTAGCTAATGTGAGAAAGGCCTTTAGTTACTTAGAGGTTACCTTGGGTTCCTTTATGACCTCGTGGACTATTATATGCCTTGCTTTTGGCGTGATCTTTGTTGGTCAACCACTCCTGGGGAGGGTAATAATGGTCTTGAATTTCCTCCCTTTGTACACAGTCTGTCTGACTGGATTAGTGGAGTCCAAACTCTTTAGCAAGGGATTTATAACCTTCTCCAACTCTGAGGTTCTCAGAAATCTCATTTGTTCATGCCATGATACACTTCCACAAACATGTGTTGTGAAGATTAGACTTTGATAGATCCCTGTCCTTTAAATAAAACAGGTCAACCACTCATACCTGATTGTCATCCCATTGACTGAAAACACCTGACTCTAATTTCACCTCCAAATTATCTGCTAATCCTTAAGGTTCACATACTTTTGCCACTCACAGATATGTGTTATTGGATCATTTTGCTCAATAAATAAATTACCAGGTCTAATTTTTTTTATTCATTTGTTTGATTTGGTTCTCTTTATCTACTTTTCGGACTTGTGTGAAAATCTGATGTAATTTTAGGTCAAATTTATGCAGAAATATAGAAAGTTCTGAAGGGTCCACAAACTTTCAAGCACCACTGTAGTAGTAGTAGTAGTAGTAGTAGTACATGAATGAGAGCAAAAAGGCGTATTATTATTGTTTTTTCATTTTTTGGTGTGCAGGATATTTAAATGTGTTTGGAAAGTGATGGAGCAGCACTCTCAAACTTTGTGAAGCAACACTAAACACTAATTTGCACAAAACAGAGATTTCGGCCAACTGCCATCACCAGCATACATGTAAACACAGAAAAATACGACCAGTTACAAAGATCTAATTGTTAGATAAACAGCTGACTGGATCTAGTAACTGAACACTAGACAAATAAACACTAAACTGCCTCCTCAGTCAGCAGCTTGTCATATGGCTTTTAATAGCAGTGACTGCAACAAAGCACTTACTTGCTCTCCTTAATGTGGAGGAATTTTGGCCATCTCCTCCAGCCAGGGTTGCTTTAGGAGCTCAGCAACATTTGCAAGTTTTAGAACACCAATATCTCAGATTCAGGTCAGGACTTTGACTAGGTAATTCTATAACTTTGATTTATTTTTCCAGCTATTCCAACATTGTTTTGCTTGTGTTTTTAGCTTGTAAGTTTAGGACCATGGAACTGATGGCCTAACATTCTCCTTTAAAATTTCTGAAAGAGGAAAAAACTGACTCATTGTTCCTTCAAAGATAGCAGGGTCTTTGCCAGTAAAACTTCCTCTGACCACCACATCTAACTGTTGATAGAAGGTTGGTGGAAGGTTTCTACTCTGAAATAACATATTTGATTTCCACCAGACATAACAAGATCCATGTCAGCCACAAAAGGTCAATTTTTAATTTCCCGATCCACTTCTTCCAGAAGTATTGAGAGACACCGGAAACCTTTTTCAAAGAGAAGCCACTCTGCTGTTTATTCCATTTTTGCATAGCAGTTTTTGTATTATGGAATCATAAAGACTTCAGCTGAGGCAAGAGAGGCCTACAGTTACCAGCATGTTCTTCTGGGAGATCTTGAGCTCATTAATGATTTTACACCTTGCTTACAGACATTTTGATAGGAAGGCCATTCCTAGATAGATGCTCCTCGGTTCCAAACTTTCAACATTTGATGAATCTTTAATATGGCTGGGTAACTTTGTCTAAAAGTATAACCTTCAGCAACTTTTCTCTAGAGGTCTTCAGACATTTACTTCAATTGTGCCATGATGTGCTTCTGGAAAATTCCTCTTCCACTAACATGACTTTTGCTTATAAGGATTTAAGTACTTGAAAACTAAATTGGATAGTACTGGTTCACATCAGGCCTGGTGTATTTATATAGCTGACTAATTACCCCCTTAAGTAGGTTGGTTAAAGTTAGGGGGCATTTATTTTTTCATATATATGACTGCACATTTCATTATCCTCCACATCAAGGAAATGATGCAAAAACAATACTGACATCACTTCTCCTCTGTCAGGCTCCAGTTAAATGGTACTAGAACTGATTAAAAAAAAACCTGATCAAGTTTAATACAATTAAGCTACAAAATCCATAAAGCCTAGAAATGAAGCAAATACATTTTCCCGGTAGTGTATATCTATTAGAACACATCCCTCAGTATCCTTGTCTTTACATTCACATGCACCCCAACTATTTTCAAGGTTTATTGTGAGTCAGCAAGCTTACCGTTCAACTCCTTTCATCAAGTGCCTGAGTTTTTTGGAGAACAGCACACTGCCCCCCCAGGCTGCCTGTAAACACCAATAATGAGTAGTACAGCTCAACGTTCATCTAACAGGACCCATTTTTCCCAGTATCTAAAATAACCTGTGGGTGTTGCAGAGTCATCTTGTATTTCACTATATATATCTGTGTTGGTTAAGTCTCATACGGCTGTGGGTCTTACTCTTACATTCAGCAATATGTATGCGGTGCAGTTAATGCAGTGAATTAACAACTGTAAAGTTCAGGTGTGCTTTAATACAGGGGAGTACATTAGGTCCTGGCAGTGGTTGGAGATAGGTATAATGGTAGGTTGTACAGTTTCGCCATTAGTATTTTCGATGGCAATGGAGGTGATAGTTAGGGCGTCCCAGTGGGGAGAGGTTGCGGGATGGTACTCAGCTTCCTCCAATTAGGGCATATATGGATGACGTGACAAGAGTAACAACTACCCTCCCATGTACTTGGTGGCTTCTAGAGAAATTGAGTGATAATCTTAGGTGGGCGAGGTTGAAGGTGAAGCCTAGTAAGTGTAGAAGTTTGTCGAATATAAAAGGGAAACTAGTACAGGAAAGGTTCTCTATGGAAGGAGAAACCGGTTAAGAGTTTAGGTAGATGGTATAGTGCAGCTTTGAACAATAAACAGCAAGTGGTGCATTTGAGAGAGAAAATGGTGAAGGCTTTAGATAGTATTGATAAGTCCTTTTTGCCAGGTAAATTAAAATTGTGGTGTTTACAGTTTGGTTTGTGGCTGCGTGCAAGGTGGCTGTTTACAATATATGACATTCCGATTACTGAAATGGAGAGGCTTGAAAGGGCAGTGAATAGGACAATAAGGAAGTGGCTGGGAGTGCCACGTTGTTTAAGTAGTATAGCATGGTTTGGAAGAGGAATATTGGAGTTGCCGTAAACTAGCTTGGTGGAGGAATTTAAATGTGCGAAGGCAAGTCGCAAAATGTTAGTAGCAGGGTCAAAGGATCCGCTAATAATAGCGGCAGCACCAATCACGAAAACAGGAAGGAAATGGAAGTCACAAGAGGCGGTGCACTTAGCGAAGAGAATGCTAGAACATAGAGACATAATAGGTCAAGTGCAAAGGGGGAGGGCAGGGCTAGGATCAGGTGACTCATGGAAAGCAGGGTCACATCACCTGAGAGAAGGCGAATGATTATTGGCTTCCTATGAGAACAGGAAGAGAAAGTACGGCGAGCAAGGGCCACGTCGCAAGTAAAGCAGGGACAGTGGCTGAAATGGAGTGGTGTGGAGAAACTGCGAATCACCTGGCGAGAGTTGTGGGCGATGCACGCAACCCGTGTTAAGTTCTTGCTGGGGGCCACCTATGACGTCCTATCGACTCCACAGAACTTTGGACAGTGGGTAGGCGAAGATGCAAGTTGCAGACTCTGTGCAAGGAATGGGACGTTGAAGCATGTTTTATTGTCATGTAAGGTTAGTTTATCGTAAGGGCGCTATACATGGAGGCATGATCAGGTGCTTTGTTCACTGGCGGCAGTGATTGATAAGAAGCATCTAGAAGTTAATTCTATGCCTATTGCTAGTAGTAATAAGATGATTACCTTCGTGCGTGAGGGGCAGGGTAATGGAAAGCAGAAGCAAAGGGCCGGAGCAGATAATTGGGCTGAAGTGAGGGACTGGAAATTAAAGGTGGACGTGGGTAAGAAACTACAGGTCCCGCAGTGTATTGCGCTAACTACATTGAGGCTGGATATAGTGCTGTATTCAGAGGATAAGTGGATAGTTTATTTCATAGAGCTGACAGTACCATTTGAAGATGAAGCTGAAGGAGCTTACAAAAGGAAGAAGTGGAAATATGCAGACCTAGTGGCTGAAGTTTGTGAGTGGCAGGCATACGTTAAGCCAGTAGAGGTAGGAGTCAGAGGCTTTGTTGTGAAAACTATTACTTCCTTGCTGAGTGAGTTTGGAATTAGAGGGCGTATGTTAAGGGAAGCCTTGAAAGAATTGTCAGAAGTAGCCGAAAGGGCTATTCAATGGCTGTGGACGAGGAGAGCTCAATTGGAGTGGGGAAATGTGGTATAAATGTGGGTGGTAGTGGATGTGGTACGTAAGGGCCACATGGAACTGGTGTCATAGAAGCAGGCATAATGGTGCATGCGGGGGCGTGGTGCTGCCTTAGTCACCAGGGGCTATGTGGACTTATGACCTAGTAAGCTTGGAGGGGGGTAGGTCTGGGACGCCAGGCCTCACTGCTGAACCTTTCGGAGGTGTTGTGGGCCTAAATCAGTGAAACACCGACAAAGGAAGGTGCCTACCTGACGACCCCAGTGAAGAGTTTACAAGGTGGTGTATTAGGGCTTGCTTACTGCGGAGTAGGTGGTAGGTTTGTTAGATTAGTGTGGAATGGCCCTATGTGTAATCCCAGTGAGTAAGCGCAGGATATTTGTCATCTTATCCTGTACATTCGTACTTACTTAAATTATCTAGCAATTGTCTCTACACTGCATAAAACTGGTGGTGCACATAGGTAATTTTTACCCATTATCACAACCAGCCAGCTTATGGCCTTGAGTGCATTTGTTTAAATATTGGCTTTAAATTCTCTTCCCTTGGCATATTTGTAAATAGGATTTTACAAATAACTCACATCTACATGCATCCACAAGCCATACTTCTCACAAATGTCCGCTATGAGATCCAGGGGGTTGTATAGTAGTTCCAGAAGTGGTACTGACTAAAAATGGCATAGCACCCTGAGAATGAGGAAATGCAGAGGCTCAAAAACAGATGTGCGTTGTTTTCTTGCAGGGTAGGTGAGAAGCATCATTGACTAAACCTGTGAACAATGAGCTTTAGCCTATTATTGTTGCATAGAGGACTCTGACTAAACAAAGGCTCTATTCAAAAAGAAACCCACAAAACACAAATTAGGCACTAAAAAGTTGGAATTACTGTTCCTATTATCCTGCCACCATTCACCTTTAATTTTCCAACGTTAAAAGGAATGAAGTCAAACAAAATTGCCTGTGATGTAGCCAGCTCGATTCTTTTAAATTAAATCCTCTGGAAGTATACAGCCACTGTGCAGTATAGTGAAAGAAAGAATGAGTGAGACAGAGACATACAGTGTACAACACACACAGGCACTGTATCAAATATTTTATGCAACTTTTCAGAGTTCTGAGGTATTTTACCTTTCATTTACTTTCACAAGAAAGACATTCTCCAGTCCAATGCCCTGTAGCGATGTAGCTTTACAAATCGAGTAGCGGCTCTGCAGGCAGAAAAACATGGTCAGCACAGAACTTCTCGCTCACAAATATCATGTTTACAGTTAATCAGCCAGTCGGTTTCCTTCATTTATCCTGGAGAGTGTCTCAGTGGCAGCAGGCTGAGCAGACAGATGCAAAGCTTTCTTCTCTAGGCAGCAGTCTCCATCTCCTCCTAGAAAATCCCCAGGCATTCCAAGGTTAGACAAGAGATATAATCATTCCAACGTATCTTTGGTTTGGGGGGTGTGCCAGGTATAACCCAAAAAGGGTCCAACTGGGGGCATTCCTACAACATTCCCAAACCATAGTAACTTCTCTATAAATAAAAACGTCAAGAGCTCACCCCTAAACCATTGCCCAGAACCCATCCCCCCCCTTTAACAACTCAACAGTTTCCCTGACCACTGGTGTCCACCAGTTGAATCTAGGGTTGCCACCATGAGAAGGACCAACTCAGCCCATAGCTGAGGTCTTGAACATGGTTCCTTCTGATTCAGTGTCCCTATCCTCACTCAGGACAGGGAATACGACAGGGGACATGTTCTCTCAGAGATGGTAGCTGAATTGATCTGGCAATTCAACCACAGCTGGCCATCAATCATTTCAAGAAAATCCTTACAATATTTGGATCACTTAGTTCTGTCCAGCTGGTACCCCTTACATCTAACTGAACTCAACACCAAGGGGTGATCAGTTGACAGCTCTGGCTCTGGCTTCAGCAGTGTCCAAAACATGTGAACTTAGGTTGGATGACATGACCACAAAATCAATAATCAATTCTTGGTCCAAGGTGTACCAGAAAGACTTATGGTTGTTGGGCTCACAACCTCCACACTGTAAGATGGGGTGCAATTTGGCAGCCATGAGCAGTATGAACATATACTGCTGTCATGAAGCAAGCAGTTCATGCTTGAAAACCTACCAACATTTCGAATTAAAGAGTTTTGCAAAGAAAAGTGAACTAAAACTCCTCAACAGCGATGTGAACGACTGGTATCAAATTAAAAGAAGTGTTTGGTCACAATTATTTCTGCTAAAGGGGGGTCAAACCAGGTTTTACTTCCTTATTTTTCCACATTAGTGATACAGGTGTTGGATAACAGGTATTGTTCCTTCAATAAATGAAGTAGTTTACAAACTGTGATGTATTTGTTCAGGGCTCTTCTGTTTAATGTTGCATTTTGTCTAGAGGTCTGAAACCATTCAGTGTGACAAATACACAATAATGGTTAAATCAGCAGTACTTTTTTACAGCACTGTAGACCATATTTTCAGGTTATACCACATCTAAATTTAATTTAGAATGTGATTTAGGGCCCATCTTCTCCCGTTTTGCTCCCTTTTGTTAAAAACAGTCAGTTTGGAATTGAGGAGACAACAATGCCAGAAGTATTGAGCTGTGTTATTGGGCTGAAGGTAAAGAGTACATCTAGATCCTACAAAACATTCAGCCTGGTCCAGTACAACACCAGAGTAAAATGTTTATTTTTTGCAAAATCTGAATGTCTGTGGAAAATTCTTTGCACCTCTGAGTAGCATTTATCTCGTTCCCTTACCTCTTCAGATGTGAAGACAGCTAGTCGGGGCACACTCCACAGTCCCTTCAGTTTGATCTGTGGAAATGCCCGATAGCGTGCCAAGTTCATGGCATAAATGTTGGACACATACCCACCGGGATCTAAGATCCCATCCCCATCCGACCAGCCCACCAAGGACCGCAGCTTGGACAGCACTACATCCTCCATCAGCACAAACACAGGAGCAACTTCATAGGTATACCTTCAATAATAGAGCACTGTCACATTGCATGTCAAATAAACCCAGTTTACAGGCTGCTGCCACTCACAGAAACATCAATAAATGTATAAATTTTAGATTTCGACAGCCTACAGATAGTCAAAATGTTTTGGCCTGAACAACTAAAAACTCTTAATCTACTTTCACTCTTAACGTAATGCTTACTGACAATTTTTATTTAGTATTCAAACTACCAAAATCTGTAGGATATCATGTAGTGAAAAAAGGGTGTGACATACTGGGTCATGTTGAATGCCTCCGTAAGGAAACGCCCAGCCAAGGCATGATAGTCCATGCCAGCAAACAGCTGATCGAAGAATCTGGGATGATCTGAAAGCACACGAGAAGCAGCATATTCCATGGATACAGATAAATATGAAGTACTGACCATTTTTCCAACTTTCAGTGAAATTAGTAGCAAAGAGGTGCCCTGCATCTGTGAGTGGCTTTTATGAACACTTATGACTTACTGGTTTTGACACTGTACTTGGCCACATCTTTAACCAGCTGCAGAAGCTGATGATGTGACTCCCCATCTTCTACCAGTTCAAGGTCCAACAGTCTCCTTAGTTCAGCAGACTCTTGCCATTCACAAACCTGACAAAGTATCAAATACCACAATGTGAAAACGTACATTAGGGACTTGCTACGACAGAACTACAAAAGACTGAACAGGCAAGAGTGAGAGCCTTGACAGGAATCTTACTGATAAAAGTAAATATTATTGGGGGTAGGAGCAGAGACTATGTAAGCAATATCACCTTCTCTTTCATATCTGTTCCCTTGGAAAGCACCTCTTCCTGAATGACTTTGAAAGCTTCATTCAAGAAGCGCCGTCCCTCTATGTGGTCAATCAGTGTTGTGTTCTGCGTGTCCTGGGGGGGAACACACAACTCTAAAGGTGGTGGAATGTTTTAAGAAGACAAAGTAGAGAGATCACAATTAAAATATGTACATGGAATGAGATTCCCACTTCAGGTAAATTTCATGGGCAGTACATGAGCATTTAATCAGGTTTACCCCTGAAATGTCCAATCTTTACATCTTTATTACAAATGTAATACACAGACATATAACTGCAAGAAAATCGGACCATAAAATGTGAAGTGTGTGTATCTTATTTAAGCAGCATATAGGTACAGCTGTGTGACATGACCACAAAATCAGTAATCTATAAGCAGTGTGTATGTGCTGAGAACTGGAATTCAAGTTGTGCTGGAAACTGTAAGATACCTAGCGATAAAACTGAAGGTGTAGTAATAAAGACGACTGGCAGTCAGTTAATGGCAAATAATGCCAGGAATTTAAATATCAGCCACAGTGTTGTGTTTAATGGCAAATATTTTGACAGCACTAAAATAAACATTTTATTATAATTTACTGGTTACATATTTGTAAAGCCTCTTTTAAAATGGATTTACACATATTGACTTTGAAGAGTATATATTTAGACTACATATCACTAAACTTGATTACTACTACGTCACTAATGTGTGCAATGTGCTGTGTGTGTATGTGTGCATGCCATGTATAATTTATTTATTTTTACATTTTAATTTGCTCACCTATAACAGCTACTGGCTCCTGTGGTCAAACGAAGATGGGGCTAACAGGATAATAATAACTTTTTCACTTCTTGGCCTTTTGGCTAAGATTAAGTATGGGTTTTAACAGCCAGTAGGTGCTAGATTTTAGCGGGAGTGGAGGGGAGCCTAATGCGTGGTCAGTGGGTGGCGTGACTGCCACTGCCACAGGGTGAAGGTTACTCCCTTGAAGGTTTTTTTAATTTTTTTTAGCCCGGTGAACCTAAAGTGTGTCCAGTAGGTGGCTTGTCCACCGCTGCCATGGGGCGACCTGGGGATTTTATTTTTTAGCACCTTTTTTACTCCATTTAGGCCTTTTAGTTGAGGACCCCTTAAAGCCTTTGTAAAAGCTACACCCAGGATGTCTTGTACATCCTTGAAGACATCGGTGGGGAGGAGGAGGACGACGACGACAACCATGAAGACTAGGAAGGCTTTGAAAACGACGTCCTCGGCAGGTACAAAGACTTCTCCAGCAGAGGTGAGGACAGCAGCGGCAAGGAAGACGGCGGGGGGACAGCTGGGACTGCACAGATCCCCTGTCAAGAAGGTTTCACCATCAGAGGATCAGCAGGGGACCAAAGAAGCGACCGCTGCCAACCCTACGGTGCTCAGGTCAGTCGGTGAAGGACCGCTGGTGGAGGTGGTGGCTGAAACGGCAGTCCCACCTGTGGCGGCTGGGCTGCACAACGGAACCCCCGTTGCCCAGGGCCGAGGTGCGGACGAGGAATGGGAATTTTCATTCTCCATCAAGCTGAGGCATACCACCTGGTTTTGGTG
Source organism: Arapaima gigas (assembly GCA_900497675.1). Lineage (NCBI taxonomy): Eukaryota > Metazoa > Chordata > Actinopteri > Osteoglossiformes > Osteoglossidae > Arapaima > Arapaima gigas. Next base: position 368,331 of record UFQX01005247.1, on the reverse strand, counting down.
GAGAACTGAGCCAGCGGGGGACTTCTCGGACCACTCCAACTTTATCCGGGAAGTCGTTTTCAAAGTGTTGGGTCTGGCCACAGGACAGATAGTGTGTGTCCAACATAACAGGCCCCAGCACTTCATCAACCTGACAGTCCTCGCCGAAGACACTTATCAGAAAGTGGTGGAGGTCTGTAAGCTGGCAAAGGAGAAGGGATTGAAGAAGTTCCAAATGGAGCAACTGTGGTGGACTGATTGGAGGATTATTACGGTCCACGTATTCAACCCCCTTGTCCCTGCTAAAGTGGTCGAGGCCTTGCTAAAGGAGCACGTCGACCTCCTCCCTGGTCGCAGGGAATTGCGGGACGACTTTGGAATTTGGAACGGGAAGAGGCAATATCAGGTCCGCTTGCGTCCTGACCCTGCGGTCCCCGAGGGACTTCACCATCCCCTGGCATACTTCAATATAAAAAGTAATAAGGGGTACCTCTTTTACCCACAGCAGCCTCCCTTCTACCGGATCTGCCAAGGTAGAGGGCATACCAGCGATGCATGTAAAAATATGAAATGCCGCAATTGCCAGGATACCGGCCACTTTTCCAGGGATCGTAAGGGTAGTGAGGATCATTTGGCTTGCCCCCAGTATAGGCCATTTTATGCCGACGCCCTGTCAGGTAACAGGGGGTCTTTGGCCGAAACACTGCAGGAACTCACTTTGAGAGGGAGAGAGGAGTCGGAGGTGGACCCGGAAGCGAAGGCGAGGGCTGAAGAGGACCCTGGCACGATCGGTGAGATCCAGGCCTTCAGCCCTGCCCCTACCTTGGGAGAACTATTGAAAAGAAAGAAGATTCCCAATCTGAGAGAAAGAAGAAAAAGAAAAAGGACAGCAGAAAGGGGGTCAAACAGCCTGAGGGGGAGTCTTTGTCGGCTGACTCCTCGGACAAATGCCAGGAGTGATGCCTTTCCCTGAAGCAGCTGAACGATGCCTGGGTCACAAGGTGCCCCCCCCTCCATAATCCTGGCGAACTGGGACAAATGCTTGGAAAAAGCCAGACAGAAAATCGGATTGTGGAGGACCAGGTCTCTCTCCTTTATAGGGAAGACCTTAGCCCTGAAGGTGAACATCCTCCCCACATTGCTGTACTTAGCGCAGGTGTACCCCCTGCCCTTCTCTATGAGAAGAGGCCTTAGGAAGGACATTTTCGATCTTGTCTGGAAGGGCAGGTATGAGTACGTGAGGAGGGAAGTCATGTACCTTCCTAAGGAAGGGGGGGAGATGTGCCAGATATGCCCTTGAAACTGGATTGCCTGTTCTTTTCCCAGGTTTGTAACTGTCTGGTCACTCAGCACTTTGTGCATCTTTGGCTGGGCCGGCCAATGTGTCACTCGGTGAAGTCCTGGACCAACACTGGGCCGAATGCCTAGACCCGGCCTGCTCATTACACACATGCTGTCGAATGGGGTAAGACCACCGCAGCGGGGATCGAGGCAGGCACCCTCCTTAAACACAGGGCCTTGGGGGACTCAGGGTCTGCTGGGCCTCGAGGACGGCACCTGGGCCAGGATTCAAGCCAAGCGGCTCAACCACCACCTGAAGGGCCTGAATTGCGCTGCCTTTTGGGTAAGTTGCCACTGAGGGACACTCTGTACAGGCACCATTTGTCCAACCACCCACACTGGCCACGGACCCGTTGTGGCGAGAGGGAAGCCCTCACTCACGCTTCTAGGGACTGCGAGCAGGTGAGGCAGGTCTGGCTCTTGGCAAGTTGCCTGTGCAGAACGATTGAACCACAGACGGTATTGATGTATGACAAAGTGTTGAAAAGGGGGAACCCTGGCATTCAGAAGGCCGAGGCCGCCCGGGCATGCCTGGTGATAAGCGTGACCAAGCAGACGCTCTGGAATGCAAGATGCCAGCTGGTCCAAACAGGGACAGATTTGGGCGCCCAGGGGATGTGTGTAAAAATCCGGGCCAACCTCAAATTTAGGATGGAGATGGATGTCATGCAATGGGGCTACACAGAAGCCAAAGAGAGGCGGAAAGGCCTCTTTTGGCTGTAGCCTCAAGAGGTTTTGTGGCATCCTCTCCATCTTGGGTAAGTAACACACGTCTGTTTTCGCATACAAGGACCTGCGACCCTTATTTTAGATCAGTGTATGTGTTAAATATATATATATAGTTCTGAGTTATATAGTTATATATGTATAACTAACTATACTGTATGTATATGTAGTTATATATATTTAGTTTTATATATAGATTTAAATTTTAGTTATTGTAGTGTAGTTTAGTGTTTCACTGAGGTGGGTGTTTATATAATGTATGGTTTTTGTGTATATATATTTATTTATTCATATTTATTATTTGTTTGGTTGTTAGTTACCTGTTTTTGAGTGTTTGTCCTTAATAATTTTAATTTAAAAGGGGAAGACGTGTTTGCACTCACAAAGTTCGCCAGCACCCTGGAACAGGCCAAGGGACCGCCCATCTTCTCCGGTGGAGTTCGGAAGTTTTATTTAACTTTTTAGTTTGAGCCTTGGGGTATGTTTCTTAACTTAGATTTGTACCATCATGTATTGTGAATATTTGTTGGTTTTAAACCATGGTTTAGTTTTATTTTTTTACATGACGGGTTCAATTATTTTTTGGTGTGGTTGTATCAGTAGTTTTAATAAAGTCGGAAATGATGAATGGAGAGATTATAACTGTCGAGTGGGACAGTTTGGTGTCACTAAGTGTCAATACATGTCCATTCTGATCCGGGAAAAAAAAATAACACGAAACACATATGTCACATATGACACACGAAAGACCGAGAACGGGCACACGATAAACCAAACAACACCAAATGTTAAGATGCAACTTGAATTTAGTATGTCTGTGTGTATACAGGTCGTGTTAGGAAGTGCGTCATGGTGTGTACACGTATGTAAAGCATCTACAGCACGTTAGGAGTAACGCAGACAGTAACAACACCGTAAATACCACCAGACCTTATTCCACTTAGTGCTCGAATGAGAAAACGAGTCAGCGTGTGTGTGTGGAACGCATCCTGCGCTCTTGCGTATAACATACTGTGTGTGACGTCACTGCTCCTTCCTGCTTATTGTCAGAAAGTCAGTTTTAAAACGTCAAATCGAGAGCTTTTTAGGAGTTTAATAAACTATGCAAAACCTTCAGAACCTTTACTTAGGGTGACAAGTATCTGTGTATCAAATTTCAAGCCAGTGGCATGAAAAACAAAGCTGTGTATAAAAAATTGCTATGCATAAAAAATTAACAGATTGAGTTTTATACATATAAAGGTTTTATAATATATGACTATATATTTCACATTGTATTATTACATTAACAATGCTACATTTTACATTTCATTTTATAATTAATATCACATGACTTTTTAAATGGTCCCACCTTGTATAACGTCATAAAACTGACAATTAGGAGTTTAACAAGGACCCGTTACGACCTCAGTGATTTAGTCTTGCTGCACGAATGCACCCAGTAGTTACACAGTATAGTATAAATGTTTCGATTTTAATTAAAATGTTTTGTTTCTTTTGTGATAAAAGGACAGAAATAGGTCACTTACGATCCCTGTGGTATAATTCGAGTCATAAGTGGAAATTTCCATCTTTGAGCCGTGAAGAAGTTGCGGGTCCCTTCGGCGGAGGGTCTCACTGCTCATCCAAGAGGTGAACGGAGGAATCTGTGAGCAGCGGTCATTTGTTCAGCGGTAGTGGGACAAGATGGTGGGCTGTCTTCCGTTTGCGGGCAGAAAAGAGCCTCTGTGCTCCAGTCGGTTTAGGGAGAAAACATTCCGTACATCTATAGGGCAGCTACAAGGAGGGGGGGTCATTCAGACCTAAATTCCAAAAGGATTTAAATGAATGCTGGGGATTCACTTCTTTATCTAAATTTTTCAGAAGTTGAGATCAATACTGTGTAGCACTGAGCAAAACTTGTGAATCTCCGAAATGAATTTATGTCGTTAGGCGATTCTTCATCTTCATAAAGTGAAACTACATTAAGCGATAGACCCTTTAGGACTAACAGTTTTAAACATTAAAGTTAAATCTCCATAACAGTGGAGTAGACGAGCATGTGAAAAGTATATGTATATTTATTTATATACATTCACCCTTTTTCCTTACCTGCTTTATCTTGGTGAGGATCATAACAAAAGTAAATGCACATCTTAAATATATTTCAGTACAGTATTCAAACATCTGAAATGCTATCAGTCAGCATGTGCTTAAATATAACCTAGGAAAATAGATTTCTAAGTAACAATCAAGACTCAGTAACTACCATTTTTGTCCCTGGAGAAGGTCTTTGTGGGCAGAATCACAAACCACAGGCATAAATGTCATGATGGACTGTCTGTAATATACAATAAATGCTGTACTTTGTAGTATGGAATTCAGCCCCATGATATACAGTGAAACTGTTTGGTTGCACCAGAAGCATCTAAATAATCTTTGTATTGGACTGATTTGGAGGTTATATTGTAAACAGTTACAATAATGGGAATAACGGTAAGAGTGAAAAGTGGGGAGAACAAGTTTATCAGTCCAACAGTCGTGACACTAGGTTATGAAACTATACCTTGGATGGGAAGCCATTGCATTGCAGGGTAGCCACATACACACAATGGGCAATTTAAAGTGACCAATTAACCTGAAACACATATCTTGGGAACCGAAATACCAAGAGAAGCCGTGCAGACCCAAGGAGAACATGAAAGCCCCAGACAGATGAGATAGGTTTGAACCCATGTCTGGAACAGCGCAGGTGCTGTGATGCAGCAGTGCTAAGCCCAATTTCATACTTGATCTCAAAATTAATAACACAAAATAACTGCATGTCATTAAGCAACTTTAGGTGGAATGGAGGTATAAACTTTTCAAACAAACTTTTGAATACAGTCAATACAGGGTGATTCAAAAAGAACTAAACAGTTTTGTGAAGTACAACTCAGTGACTAAGCATCATACAAGCAACTCACCATTTTTTTCTTAATTTTACTAATGCTCAATATACTAAATGTATTATCATGTGATTACCAAATAAGACATTTATAAGTTTTCGATTCTTTTTGAATCTCACTCCATAATTGCAATTTATATTTATAAGCAGTTGCTAGAGAGTATATATACAGTTTAAATGAGTTTACACAATTTTACTGCAGGATCCAATGATCTACTCAGGGGTGACCAACCACACAGGAACAAAGTATGCTCTTTTTGTGGTATTTCTGCTTATAATTCCTCCACAGTGTAGAGCTCTTACCAGTTTTTCAGGAATCAGTGAGAAACAAATTAAAAGTTAAAACATACAGGATTGCTCTTCTAATTCTAAAAGCCTACAGTCAACCACTGACACTTTAGGCCCAATAAAACTACAAATTTTCCAAAATCCAAAACATGTTGTTTTTTTTTTACCCTGGTTGCAAGTATGAATCTAAATATGATTTGTTTTGCAACCAGTTCATTTTTGGCCGGAAATGGGAAAAAATTATGAAAGTCACATTTATCCATTAAAATTTTGGTTTAATTGTCAGTAGTACAATGTAGTACAATTTGTGATTTATTTTGCTGGATCTCTTACTGTAACCGTGGCAAGATCAGTCTTTCATGGGGGGTGGGACACTTGCAAAAAAAAAAAGCGGGAACAAAATGAAGATGTGGCATGATTGGAACAGCTGTTCACCAAAACCAGCAGTATGAAACTTGTAGCCTATAAAATAAATCACAGTGGTGAACACTTTACTAGCATGGAACTACCTTGCCCCAAAGCATGTGCCTCTTCTTCCGAATGCCTCCAAACACAGAATAGACAGTTCTTGTAAGAAGGGAGAATGGTGGCTATAAAATTCATCACAATAAAGCTCTTTTCATATCCTGCTCCTGTTTTGCTAATACTGCTTAGTTTTTCCAAATGTGCCTGAAGTCTCTAAAAAATTTTAAATGCTGGTTACCCCAGAATACCTTGGAAAGAACCCGACTAATTTTTTACTCTGTCACACAGTGACTGTATATATAAAAAGAAACTGCAATTTTGCAGGCTGAATAAAAAAAGACTGCCCAAGAAGCAGTACTCTGCGTATAAGGCCAGTTGTAAATCTCTCTGCTCTTTGAAAGTGACAAGAAAGTCATGATTGTCGTCATAATGAATTGCTAAATATGAAACAGACTTCATTTTGGCCACTCAGCCAGTTTATTACTCATCCCATTCTTCCTGATTCATCACAACACCAATATGTGTCTCATCTGTCTCTAAAGGTGTTTTCATGCTGTGGATACACAGCGTTTATGGGTGATGAACGAAGAGGCATCTGGACCATTAAGTACCTCAATGTGATTTAGCAACTGTCTTCTATGTTTAAAAAATGTTTCCCCAACCACCTTCATGGTACCAGGAAAGACTTATGAAACTGATATCAAGAATAGCATTAAGAGCTTAAAAAACATTTACAATCACCTCTAAAGTTCTTTGTGGTATTTCAGAAAGTTGTGACACATGATCATATAATAGAATTAATAAGCAGTTTGGGTGGTACAGTGGTGCAGCAGGTAGGGCTGGCCTCTCAAGGGCTCATGGGCCGGGTATTTTTTTTCCCCCCTTTCCACTTAACCACAACTGACACAAACAGTTTATCAGATCAGAAAGGATGTCATTAAGGAAAACCTTTCTGTGTTTCTTTCTGACCAGGAAATAAGTGAGTTAAAAAAAGTTTTCTGGTCGGCCTTCATCACCATGCCTTTCATTTCTTTGTTCTATTCCTATCAGTTCCCACAATTCCACAAGTCCCCTCCATGTCACTTGTGCACACATCCAGGCAGGTTCCATTAAGCTACTGGTTCACACTACTTGACTCAGAAGTCTTAGAACGCAAAATTCAACAAAATGCCATAACAGCTGAAGGTCTTAAGGATACTGCACAGGCAAGATAGGCTATGTCCTTCAATAGCTCTTAATTTAAATGCCCCGTAAGGAATACTGAAGCATATCTCTAGGTCACACTGTCTTAGAACCAGTGCTCCTGAAGTGCAGTTGGCTAAGAAACCTTCTATGAAGGTCTAGTATGGGGCTGACTATGCAGTCATAAACTTAAATATAAAGTGTGAAGCCTAATACACACATTTTCAAGGCATCAATTTCTACTGCATCCACTCTCTGGCTTTATCCACTGTGCAATATAGCCACTAGACCCCAGCTTTAGATGCACCTGTGTAGGAATTACAATCCTTTGAAATGGACAGACGAACAGAGACATAGTCGCCTGTCTTTCAATCCACCTGCTGCAGCCTATAGAAATAACGGAAATTGCAGTGTGGAACATGTCAGTACGTTTTGCTGGCACTTCACTGTTTACTGCTGTACTAATTCAGGTACAGGTTCTGTATTATCCAAAAAAGCACCATTAGAAGATAAGACTATTATCTTAATATATGCCTTAATATACGTAATAATATGCTTTGCTCATTTCTCCACCTGTAATTCTTGTCAAAGTTAAATTCACTTATTCTAACGTAACTGTGAGACCAGGTATAGCATCTATGTGGGATCTCTCTCTACTGTGGGTTCTGCTACACAGTCACCCCCCACAGATCCAGATGCCCTCCCTGATCGTAACCTCTTGGCACTCAAGTAAGCACAACGTTATGGCGCCATCCTCATTTCATTCCGCCAACTTTGTGTTCGTTCACCCCATTCTCGCTACGCAACACTCAACCATTTCGAAGATGATTGAGAATAAACCAATAAATGGAAATCTGACATTGATTCGTTCGGCTTGCTTGGCCACAGAAAAGCAATGTGGTTCGTGGAATGGTTTTCCCACATTAGTATGTGGTCTGGCCACCATTTGCCTGCAACACCGCGACTCATCTCCTCCTGTGATTGGGAGACTGAAAAACAACTTATTTAGGGTACGGCAGTCTCACCAGAACTTATGTGTGACATATTCGAAAACCTGGTGTTTGTCGTAAAACCTAAAATCGCCGCCGATAGTGAGCCAGGAATATTTCTGTGTAAACAAACTCAAGAAGGTCTGTTGCCACGGATACCAGAAACGTTGCCATAGCAAAGACGTCACTAGTTACCTTGTATCCTTCCGAAATTTGAAACCTGTCCAGAATCCGGAAACACTTGGGATACAGAATCTGACGCCAATGCTTCGAAAATCCTTGGGGGGCTTTGACGCAAAAACAAAAAGATGGAAAACTAATTAGTAAATGAATTAAATTGTAAAAAATAGTTTATAGCGGCAGTGAGATCATGCCCTTCATTTTACGTATTGCACAGTTGACTCGCGTCTGGACTTTGAACGTGCTTTTTTTTCCAAAAGCAAAATTTTCAATAACATTTTTGTATTGTTCCCATAGATTCCGTTGCTTCTCACTTCGGGATTGTGTCTCTTTAGATTAAATGATGATTTATGTTACATGGTGTACTGCAACTGGCGACTCATCCAGCGTGTTTCGCAACCCAGTGATTCCGGGCACGCGATCCGGAGACCGCCCGATCTACCCCGATCCTGATAAAACGGTTAACAACAGGGGCAGATGGTGCACTGCGAAACGCGACATTTATAGTTTATTTTGTTTTACAACCCAGGGTCGCCATTTCGTTCGGTTCTTCCTCAAGCTTTCAACATTAAACGTGTACTTTAGTACTACGCCCAATGTATACTCTGCGATTTTACTTTTATTATTAATTTCATAAAACGAGTTTAGTTAGATTTTATGGTATTTTTTCGGACCACATATTTAAGCAGTGATTTACACTGGAACGCTCGGACCCCGCAAGGAGAGATAAAGCCACTCAGTCGCCCCCCGCGGAAAGGGCGTATCTCGGCGATGAGGGCAGCACGCACGTCAGCGGATGAGACGGGGCGGAGTGTTTCGGCACACGGGGGTATTTATACACAACTTTTTAAACGTACGTCTGGTTGAACTTCTTATTTTTGCTGTACCTCACGAAAGACAGACTCATTGATGACTTCAGAATGCACGTTGTGACAGTCGTAAGTATCGGTTTTATCTACACTTACAGAGCAGTCCAGTGTTGATCGGTTTCTGCTGTTCCGATTCCACGCGTGTTACTTACCTGTTGGTACTCGTTTCCAGTATGTGTATCTTGACGCCATTGTACTGTGCAGCAGGTGACGAGTCATCACCTTAATGTGAAGGTGATCGATTCAAGCTGTAGGGATGCAGCTGGAAGCTAAGCAAAAGTAAAAAATAATTCCAGTAGTGTGAAGCCGTTAAGCACGTTGTTGAATCACTTTTGCTCACTTTCCACGCGTGTAGGTCTTGTTGTCTGGCTTTTCGCTGGAGGTTGCCAGCAGCAGACAGTGTGATGTCAGCGAGTTCCGCTCTACGGATGGTTTCTGCTGCCGATATCCCGATCCAGGTGCCCCAATCCTTTCACTAACAATGTTTAAACGTTTTTTTAAAAACATTTCTAAAGCCATGATTCTCCCATATATAGTTTCTAATAACGATTATATATAAACGTATATGTTGCAGCACGTTTTTGTTTTCATACAAACTGTTAACAACAAACTTAACTGGGGATGTTCACGAATTTCTGTAAAGATACTCTGTTCCTTGTGTGGCCAGTTTCTGTACCTGTTTCCAAAACAATTTGACCTTCATATTGCAGGTTATTTCATTTTACGAAACTGCACTTCAGACACTGGCATATGGACACAATCCTGCAAAAACTGCACAGGTGGGTTTCTTTGCTTCCAGATATTCCTGGAGAAACGACTGACCACTTATGCCTCCGCCCACTTGACTGGGGCCTGAAGGCTGTTTCTAACTGGAATTTTTTTTCCGCAAGTCCAACTAATTTATCAGTCAGAAAAAATCCAATTAAGCTTAATCCTTCAATTTTTTAATGGTTCAGGTGAAAATGTATATAACTAGAATGAATGAGACATTTGCTTCTGTTTCCATTAACATCGCATGCAATGCGGTGTCTGTGTTCCTCTACAGTCTTACCTGGTTGTGTTGCCCACGTCCATCTCGTGTAAATTTTTGGTGAGAGGAGAAGTTGGGAAATGAACAGGGTATATTGGTGTACTTGTACAGCAGAATATAAAGTTATGTGTGTATATTATGTAATGTCTGTTGAATGCCAGCTATCAGTCTGGCTAAAATGCTCACTAAACAATTGTGGCGTTTCTTGTGTTTTTGAAGTGTTATTACTGTATACAGATCCATACAGAGGTCTGTCTTCTGTCCTCACAAAACAGCTTTATGCCTGATACGTTACTGCAAAATGATAAGAAATACAATGCACGTAGTGCAGTAGACGATCAACGCAACGGGACAAGACTTTAGCAGTAGTGCGTAGAGGTGGGCCTGTGGAAGACTTTACCCTACACCACACGCTTAGCGTGGGATCAAGGACTGTTGTTACCTGTTTGTAGCAGTATAGCAGAGTAAGACTGTATAGGTAGGGATGCGTTCCATGCATGGTGAGGGTGAGAAGCAAGATTGGCGGCTGGGGAAATAATGGTGGGAAATCTGGTCTGCTGCAATTTGTGATGAGATGAGGGGGTGAGATTGTATACTGGAAACACTGGCCATGAGATAAAATCCACTGTGGATGGGATGCCAGTTTAATTTATGATGCTAAGTCTCCTTTTAAGTAACTGAAAATAGGGCAATTTCCACAGCCACCTGTCCAATGAGTCGTGGTCCGTTTTGTACATTCAAGTCTGCCCAGTTTCTTCTGCATATTAGGTGGTATAGGTGAACTAAGCAGTAGAGTAGAGAAAGTAAATGGCTGCGGGTCTCATGGTAAATAACAAAACTGGCCACGAGGAAGCAAACAAGGTTGTAAATAAAGGGTAATAATGGATGTGTGCCTGAATTTCTTCTGTAAAAGGTGTAATGAGTTAACATAAACTAAATGAAATTGCTCCAGTACAGGCTGGTTTAGTTTAAGATATGGGTTCTGTTGTTCAGTTTATCATATTTATTCCTATTGTCATAGTTCTTCAGATTATAGTCTCAGATGCAGCTATGATAAATAAAAATACACTAAATGAATTGACTTCTCCACTGCACCAATTAAGTTTCTGCTTAATCTGAGGAAATTTTGCTGCCCATTAATGACAGAAAGCAGGACAGCAGACCAGTTTCACTCTAATACATTTCAGAAAATTGAATGGGGGAGAAAAAATGCAGTTAAAAACAAATATTTCAACAATAACCATATCTGGTGCATTTGGCACTTCAGTAATATGTTGTTAGTTTTTCCAAATTAAGCAGAACCAAAAAAAAAAACTTGTATTTTGTTGTTCAGTTTGACTGATCATCTTTTCTCAATCTCGTAGGTCGTAAGATTTTGGCAAACTGTACATTCTTGTCCGACACCCTGTGTGAAACAGAAAAAAGTAAGGTTGTTTTTTTTTTTTTTTTTTTTTTTTTAATTGTGTTTAGACCCAGAGGTTATCCAAGTTACAGGGGGACATGCCCTCTAACCACCATAAACTATGAAAACTTAATTTCTTGTTATAGCTTTCTGATGTACCACTTTTCTCTATCTCCAGCTGCTTGAACAAAAACTGTTTTTTTTTTTAGAAATGTTGACTAATGTTAATGCATAATAAAAATAGTAGAAAAATAATGAATTTTATCAGAATCCAGGCTTTTATTTTTATTTATTTATTTTTTTTCCCCCTCCCCTCCTTTAGGCAACGGAACTTCAACTTGGAATGTCTATATGCTGTAAGAGTCTATCAAAATTTTAATACTGGTCTTTTCAACTGCAGTCCAAGTGGGGGGGGAAAATCTACAAAGTTCTCTAGCTCTCCTTAGACCACAACATTTTATGGGGGAGGGTTAAACTAAGTGGTTCATTGCCATTTTGGAACAGAAACATCCTGGACATGGGATTTCAGGATGGGTGAAGAATTTCTCTTCGCTAATCACTGATCTTATTGTGAATATTGCTTCCTGCAGCTGGTAGAGTAGTGGTACACTTCTGTTCTCTGGTGCTGGAGTTGTGCAGATTTTAGAGTTTATACTTTTATGTGTACTTTACTAAAACTGGAAATGACAGCAGAGATGACTTGCTGTCCAGTTATTTAACATCAACAACTAAGCGCACAGACTCAGAAATGCTCTTTGAGGATCACAACTGTGCACAACTTTCTAGTGTTAATTGTGGACCCCTTGTCAGATGTCTCTTTCTCTTTTCAGTTTATCTGGCATCATGGGTCCCGTCGTGATTACTTTGGTGTTGTCTGCTGTGCTTTGTGGATTATGCATTCATGTGAAATACAGGTAATCTGCTAATATGCACACAGAGCCCAAACAAGTAGCAAAAAAATTCTCAGATGACACAAAAATAAACCGCTTTATGGCACAGCTGGTGGTACTGATGTCTTACAACTGCTGTGTCTGTGCAGTTTGCATATTCTGTTCAAATTTTGGTTTTGTTCTATAGTCCAAAGAAACATGTTTCAAGTGAACTGGATGAATGGATGTTACATGAAATTAAGTACCTTGTGTATCTGTCTCTTTGTTAGAAGTCCTGCCAAAACTTATCTTCCCCATTATGTTTCAAAATCAATGCAAGATGCCACCATCCATGACATCATTCTTGGCACAGACAAATAATGGAAGCACGTGGATGTTATTTACTGTGTAAAATGGAGGCAAGAAATCAACCTGAGAAGAATGTGATATGTATAAGTGAGCATACTGGACTGTTCCACGGAAGGAAAGGTTTTGTATCTGATTAATTTGCCAATTACATTTTGTATGCACATAGAATAGATACTAAATCATTTGTACTTCATTCATTTTGTATTATTTTACCCTGGATTCAAATTCAAGTGTTATCTTGATAGTGGTGCCACCAGCTGCCAGTTGCTTTTATTTTTTTTTTGTATTTTTTTGTATTTTTCAATACAAATGAGAAATTTAGACGATATATGGATGTAGTTGCATCTTTTTATTTTTTTATATAGTTATTTACAAAGTGGTTCACTTTTTTATTTTGTTTTGACAAAAAACTTAAAGTACAGGGCTAGATACTTGGTATTTCAGTATTATATTTCATCGCCTTTAGTTTTTGAAAGGCAAAAATAAGCTAAACAGTTAGCTGTAGGTAATAAACAGGATTTTAAACCTTTATTGGGAACAAATAGCAAAATATTGCTACACTACACTACAGCATTAATCTTAGAGTAAGAACATTTACAATTTAGAGCAGGGGTGCCACTGAGGCCAGTAGGACCTCTTTGGAAAGGTGTATGCAGTCATTGAACTGCAGTCAATTATATAATGCAGCAAAATATGACAAAATGGGAAAAGGGCTGTAAAATTAAGCAAATGGATTTAGGTGATATTGAATGGAGTTGGAATGAATCTTGTTTTTAGTTAAACCTCAGGCTTTATGGGAAACATCTGTACAAGTTCTGAGGGACCAGATTGGGGTTGTAGTTTTGACATCAAAGAGATGTAAACCTGGTGGTTGGAAAAGAGATGCACTGCGAATTTGTAACCGTGACAACAGTTTGCTAAAATGTTAAAATGCATTCCTGGAGAGTTTACTCTGAAATGGAAAGGAGTATTAAACTGGCAATTGCGTTTACTCTGTGAAACTAATTTGTTTTCTGGCATAATGTTTACATACAATGTTGCATAACATGTAGCGTGACAGTTCAGCTAGATTGACAGAACTGATGACAGCTCAACTTTGTCATGTAGGTAAAGGTCAATCTAGAAATTCTATTATAAAATTGTTTCAGGATAAAGATTTAGATACAAAATTGTCAGACTTTTGAAACACTCATGCGTAATGCCATTGTTCTTTCCTGTGATTTATATTCAGTTTTTATAACTGCTATATTTTGACTTTAATGATACTCTGCAGGAATGTGTTTTCACAAATTTTACTACTTTTTGTAGTTAAATGTTTTGTGTGATAAAACTAACTATATATAATATTACTTAGCTTCAGTGATGCTGTAATCCATATTAACGACATTTTTCTATACTAGTGAATTACTAATAAACTGGAATTCATCCACCTATCTATATAAATGAACTTGTCTTTGTATTTCTTGATCTTTATAGGTTAAAGGTACAGTATGTATAGCTCAATTTTAAGCTTTATACTGGAACTTATAAAATGTGCCCTGTATGCTTTTTTTTTTTTTTTTTTTTTTTTTTTCCCCCCCCAATTTTAAAACAAATTAAATTGTGTTCATGCATCAAAGACAGCATATAAGCCTTTGGTTTTATGAACAAGTAACCTGCTGACCTAAGGATGGAATTTTCTCCTCTCACCTGCAGTTACACTTTTGCAGCATATAACTACTTGCTATTTTTTTTGAAGTTTCAGGAAAAGTAACTTAGCACCAGAAATATTGCTTCTAGCCATTTAGATGTTTCTAAGTGGCAGGATTCCTACCAGAAGTAAACATAAAAGTACTCAGGGGAAAGGAGAAGGAAAAAAAAAAAAAAAAGTGAGTGTAAACCACAGTATTCTGAAGTACTTAAATTTGAGTCCAGCTGGGTTATGAATTTTCTGTTTTCAATAAATCTGGCTGTACCAATAAAATTAGTCAATTTGAGGGATCAAATAAATCAAAAAATAAAAAATCTTCTAGGTTTTGGCTTATTTATTTGACACCATTATCCAAAGAAACAGTGTTGGGTTTGTATATAAAGCTATTTAAAATGAACCATTAATACAATCAAGTACCGTATACTGGAGGCACTCAAAGGTGTGTACTTTACTGAAAGGTACTACAGCAGGAGCATAAATCTGAATTTGTGCCTTTCAATTATAAGACTATGATTCTAACCCCCCCCCTCCAAAAAAAAAACAATTACATCATTCTCTTAAAAACATTTTACTCATATTCAAAGCAATGTACAACTGACAGAAGTGAGATTTAAATTAACAAGCTTTAATTTATATGTAGTTATGGGTACAAAGGTGGCTAAGTGGACAGTGCTGCTGCTTTACATCACCTGGAAGGTGCTTGAGAAAGTGGGTTCCATCTCTTCTCGATTTGTGTGGAGCTGGGACATTCTCACTGTTTGTGTGTTTCAGGTTAATTGCTTCAACTGAATTGCCCATCCAGGGCCTGTGGGGTTGGGAGGTGGCAGTGGAGCCGACAGCCTCCTGCAATGCAAATTGTCACAAAGCCTTAAAGGAAGAGGAACCAACTAAATGTACTGTAGATGTGGAGAAAACCGAATGGCATACTTGAAACAGGCCAGGTTCTAAAGGGACTGTAGTGCCTTAGACAATTATTCCTACTTTTTTCTCAGCCTTTCAGCAAAGATCAAAGTGCAGTGCCAGAGATGTTAGCTGGGAGCAAAGCTGAACCCAATGTATGCATGTGGGGGGAAGCCCTCACCTAATAAGTTTTTATTTAGGTGTCCTGCTGAACCTAAGATAGAGGTTCAGGCAACTTGTCCTTCATCCCCACAATGACAGATTTAATTTTTTGTGTCTTTATACAGATAGCTCAGCAGTGTTTCTCAGAACATGATGACAGCCCCCTAGAAGAATGGCAAACAAGGCACAGCTTCAGGGTATACATCCTCTTTCTCTGGAGGAACTTGGATGACTGATGGACTTTCTGAGATGGTTCCCTTCGCTTGAGAGATTATCCTCAGACTCCTCAGCCAAGGACATAGCCTGTGCTACTGGATACAGACAGTTGTCATTCTTTGACGTTACCGTGCCAAAAGAGGAAAAATACCAGAAGGTGTTTGAAGACAGATGCTTCCACTCAAAGCTGGTTCCATAGAGCATTTGTGAAGAAGTGATAAAAGGGAGATAACCGTTGACATTTTCGACTCCTTCACGCAGGCTGATGTTAGTGTGGTGCTTGGATTTTTGTTGCCGAATCGGTTAATATCAAACTGACATCCTTTGGTTAACAAGGATGACAAGTTATTGCTTTTACTCCGTATACATTTTTAGGCCCAAAAATACAACATCTGTGTTCTGCCATTGCTGACCAACACTCCCAATTAGCATATTAATTAGAATGTTAATTTGCATTAATACATATTAAATAATATACCTTAGCCAAATTCTCTGGAACTCAGTTTCAGATTCTTGGAACTTCCGCCTCTTGAACTTCGGGTCTTTGGTTTACGGATGTTGCACAATGGTAATGCTGTTTTAAAGAGCAAAACCAGCATGTTTAAAACCACGTTCATTGCCAGAATCTAACACAGCTGAAATCGACGAACCAGGATTATTGTTATTTTACAGTTACAGCTCAGCCGAAGGAACCTCGGGGATCACAAGGTTTAAAGTCAATGTCCACGCTTGCAGACACCGCATAATTCTGCTCAACAGCCACAATTATTTCCTGAACACACACACACACTAGACAGTTATTTACCACCCAGGAACGGAAGGTGGATCAAATCTTCCTCAGCTTCTCATTCAGTTCAGCTCTTTACGTCACCTGCCGCTATGGAAACGACCCCAGCAATAATAAATCTATTAAATAATTACGCGATAATGCATCATATTTATTTTAACTAGTCAAACATAAAACGTATTTTTTCACCATTATGGTTATTATATGAGTAACGAGCTGCTTTTAGTCTTGAACAGCTCAGCGGTGGTCCATGGATTTATCTCATTAAAAAAATAAAAAAAAAATCAACATTACAGTTTTGTAAATAAGCGCCAAGCGCTCACGCTGTTTTTATGACGTTATTTTACAAAAATACAGTTCGAAGCTTTAGCGGTTCTAGTGTTAACAGTAATGACTTTTAACCTCACTGGCGTGTTCGTCCCGCCCTGTGCGGAGTCCGGGATGAATGGAAGGAGGTGCGGACTTACTGTCAGTAGTTTCGCTGCAGGCCCGCCAAAGAGCACCAATCTGTCTTTTCTTTTTTCAAAATCCATTTAAACAAGAAGCAGTTTTTGGCGCTATATTAACAGATGCACCAGGTCCCAGGCACTCCACCTCCGCCGGAAAAACGTGAGTACTGTCTTTCATTTAACTTTGTGCCAGTTGACCGCGTCGACAAAACTCCCCAACTTTCATAGTGTGTAAAAGTTAAATGATGCCGTACGAAGGTCGCCCTGTTTGTTCAACCCGCTGAATGCAAAACACCGAGGTTGAGCACGAGGGGTGGAAACGAGTTAAAGGGAAACTAAACTGCGCTGTTATGCGGATAACTATACGGAGTCAAGGTTTCGAAGAATGAAGAAGTTTTACTGACACAGGTGCAGAAGTTCACCTGTTAGTAAGTAAGAGGATTTCAAGGCGCGTTCGGCGGGGGCGTCGAACCCACGCGCGTCCCGGACGTGCCCTGAATCCACAGCTTGCCTCCGCTCCCGCTCTTTGTACCTTCATCTCACCGCGTCAATGCGGCCCTGTGTTCATCCCTCTGCTCCCTTCTCGTCTTCTCCAGACTCCCACAGAGCAGGACGTTTCCATCCTTATCCGTGTTTTTCATATCCCCCCCCTCCAAAATGAGGAGGTTGTGTTGCTCTCAGGACTTGGCGGTGCTTCTCGGAGAAGTAAGGAAATTAAGGAACGTTTTGATCTTACAGGAAAATATGTGCCACCTTCCACAGTCAGTCTGATTTGTACAGAACGGCCAGGTGTTTGTTTTTTTTTTTTTTTAAAAAGTACCTTTACAGCCAGCGAAACAGAGAGATAAAAGGGACAGACTTGAATTTTTCTGCAAGCCAGAAACACGTTCTCTGCTATAAATCTTGTCCAAATACAGTAACCTTCATATATCTTTTAAATATGAACTATTTCAACTGTTTCCTAATGACATTTCGGACAAATTCCAGCGTTGAACAATAACAGAATGCAACTGTGGACATTTTACCACAATTCATCCTGAGGCCCTGACGTTACTGTGCTGGAAAGTACTAAAAATATGCAATAATTATCTGTTTCTTTTCAATGTATAATTTAATGTTTTCCTTTTGAGAGTGTTTTGCATAAAAATCCAGGCATAATACCAAAAATGTGCTGGGGAGAACTGTAAACTTTACTGAATCCGTCAATCTGGATTGTAGCTGTTCCGTTGGGGTCCAGTGCAGAGGTGTCCAGGGATCCAGAGTAGCTGATATGTTTGTACCAGTCAGTCTCTCTCTTTCTAAGGATAAGAGCTCCTTTCTCTAATGTTCTCCTCTAGTGACTCATCCCTTTCTCTCACAGAAGACCACAGTACCCTGCTGTGCCCCCCCCATCCTCTCCCTAATGGTGCCATTCACACTGGCCTACATTTGCTAAACATTTTCTTTGTGAATCTCTGGGGTGACTTTTGAGGCACAAGATCTTATATTAAAAATGCTTTGTGCATAATAACTTTTTGTGGTGAATCAAAAATTTTAAATCTTTTCCTTCTAATCAATTCAGATTTTAAAGATGCTTAAGCCACCCAAATATACTACACTATTGGCAATCTAGCAACCGGCAGGAGCTCAACAAAGATCTGGGTCAGTGTCAAAATTTTCTGGATGTTTTAAAGTTTATTAAATGTGCATTTTATTGTGCTATCCTTTCATTATTTCTGATTTTCAAAGTTTTGAAAGCAGCCAGATTCCCCTGATGGGAATACTCTGAAGTCACATCAAATTTCATTTAAGCACCTAGCTTTAATGAGTAGTATTAAATTAATAGCCACAATAATAATTATTAATGTAAGAATTTCACTTTGAAAAACTTACTTTTGTGCACGTTTACTTTGAGGGAATGTCTCGTACCTTTCACCAGGTGTGTTTTTTTTTTATTTTTATTTTTTTAAATGCAATTTTAATATAAGCCATTGGAGGGGCCAAATGGCAAATGCAGTCCCTAGGGAGGTCTTGGTGACTCCAGGTTCAGTTTCACACTGCAAAGAGAAACCTGAGCTTCTTGTTGAGCTCTGGTTTGCTCTTTTCTGCTGTCCTGTCCAGCTGTCCTTTGCCACCTTCTCTTTGTTTTCCCTTTTCCCTGCACAGAACAGAATGAGCAGAGTCACAAAGATGCTGTAAACGGCAGTTTTTACGGCACACTTGGAGTTTCATGCACTCTGCTTTAAAGCATGGCTTTCCGTGGAATTGAGTTGGTAGTGTGCCATTATGTCCATGTTTATTTATTTGTTTAATTGCTCATTCCCTCCCTCCCTCGCCATCGTACACACTCATGCACGCAGACAGACAGAGAGCAGGTAGGTGATTCTACCTGGTAAGCAAAAGCAGCTGCCATACATTGCGCTTGCAGGAAGTCACCTGACTGGCTGCCTGCTCTCCATGCAGCCCCCCCACTGACATTCCCACAGACCGTATCAGGTGCTGCAAGGTTACACCAGCATTGCGAGAACCTGGAATAGAGGAAGGGGAGAGAAAGACGAGACGCTGGAGCTTATGTTTGGTAGTGTAAACAAAGAGAGGGGACAAAAAAAGAGAAAAATCATCAGAAAGGAACCACTTTCAGGTGAGTATTGGGTTGGGGAGTGTGGGAGTGGTAAACTTTATGAACACAGTTCTTCACCAAGGGGACTTGGTGTAGTTCTCAAGCTAGTAACCATTTCTTATGATGGGTTCGGTCAAATATACCTTGCAGCTTAATATGAGACACTGCTGAAGAAGGTGTGTGGCTGGTGACTTGCAGATCAGCTGCTTCAAGTTAAACATTGTCAGCTTTAGTCAGGACTGTTTCAGGGTTGTGTCTGCACCATGTTATGAAATAAACATTGTACTTTTATCTTTTGAATTAATTCAGCAATCTTCTGGTTGGCAGGAGTGTGTGTGTTTTCAGCGAATTATTCTTGGCTGTATGTTGTCATGACTCTCCTAGTTCTACAGTGTTTATCTTAGATTCTTTTGTCTTGCTGATGCTGTCAGATTTCCAATAAGACCTCTGCCAGTAGTTTTCTTTTGCTTTTATTTCTTGACAACTGATGCAAATATGTTCCTATTGAGTAGAAGCTGAATATGGAAAAATGATACAAGCTTCAAGTTTACATACTGGGCGCTCAGTGTGTTGTTGAAAAATTTACTTTTGAGATTCAGTCCATCACTTGCTATATTGAGAATGTAAAATGTACACTAAAAGGTGTTTGAATAACAAAAACTTAACTTCATTTGTTTTGTCAAGGTCCTCTGTCATGATAGTCGCCCCACAAAAACAAACACAAATGATATCTAAAACTGCTCAGTCTAGGAAGTGAATGAACACTTTAAAACAAACTATTTTGGAAATGTTAGATTTGTTCCAGCAGTTGCAGTGGTTTGGGAAAAAATGTTTTTGGTTCATGGGGTGCTGATTTTGTGAATTATAAAATAACATTAGAAAACTATATGAAACCAAAGGCCCTATTTGTGGAGCATTTACTATTTACTTAACTACTATTTACTATTTAATGTATTTACTTTCCATTACAAAAACTTGTGACTGAATATCAATTTTTTGTGTCTGTTGTGATTTTATTACATTTGAAGCTGTTCTGGGTAAGAAATTGGTCACTACTGGTTATTTCGAACATTTCAACCGGTCAGGTGATGTTCTCAACAGTACCTTTATGAACTTGCATATACTTTCTGCTGGACTTTTACCTTCCTGCTCAGTTTCCAGGTGTGGTGGTACATACAGTGTACGCAAGACCTTTCCCAGGCCTTGCAGGTAGTGAAACTCTTTGCTTTTCAGACTTTTTACCATTCGTGATGGCATTCAAGGAGGTTTCATCTTGCAAAACCCTGCTTTCTGTTTGTCTATCACAAAATTCTGGCCTTTCCATTTTTCACCATTGCCTGTAAACCCATATTTAAGGCCACTTTGAGGAGGAAAAAATAAACCCCTTTTTGTGCTACTGCCAAGGTGCCAGATGTTTCCTTTTCATAGTTCAGATCCTGGGATAGTTTTTGGGAGTCATGTTTTTACATTTCAAATAATTCTCTTTAAGGATTCCTACTTTCATTCCAAAAATATAATTTAACTTCTTGTTTTTTTTTTTTGCACATTTTCATATGATTTGCTTCCTAATTCTTTAAAGTCCAGTTTCTGTTGCTACTGCTGGTTGAGTAGAGTACATTGCACATCTGAGCAAATTGTCCTTAATTCTGCTTTAATAGTTTGAAGTGGCACTGCATGCTGGCAGAGCAAATGGAGCCACTGCCTTTCAGCACTTGAACTGTTTGGGTGGGAGTTTAACTCAGTGTGGAGTTTCCTCCCATAGTCCAAAGACATGTTTCTGTTCACTGTAAACTGCCCCCAGTGTGTGATGGTATGAGGGAATGTGTGGCTACCCTGTGAACACCTGGGATCCCAGCCAGGGTGATCCCCCTCTGCTGGAGCCCAGGACCCTGAGGGGGAGTGAGTGGTTTAAAGGGAATGAAACAGTTTTGCCTTCAGCAATGTTGACTTTAATCTGTTTTTATATATTCTTCCCTGATTAGTCAAACAAATCCTTGGCCAAAACAAATACATTTGTGCAGCTTTAATTTTTTTTTTTCAAAGATTTTTCATGGCAAGACCAGCTTGACTGATATCTTCTGGTGATTTGCTGTTATTATTAGGGGCAGCCAAGCAAATTCTCCCCCAAAGAAATGGTATTTGATCTATTTATCCAGCTGGTTGATAACGGGGGGCGAAGCTGACGAGTCTCTGTCTTTAACCTCTCCCTGTTTAACACCTGTTTGAAATCACTGCAGTTGTCTGACGGAAACGTGACTGAATGTTTCCAGCTACTGCCGAAAATCCTCAACCAGCTTGTTTTACCCCGATTTGGGTGGTGAAAGCAAATATTTATCATGGTGCTTTGCATTTAATCAAATAGCTTTTTTTTTCCATCTAGTGAAACTATCCAGTGTACAGTGATTTGGTATGAATTGTTCCAGTAACTCTCTTAAAATTGTCATTATTGATGGTATTTGCACTGTTAGCCCGATCGCCTTGTCTGCATGTGTGGCCTCACCAGTTCTGGGTGTGTGTTTTTGGATATAGTCATTGTCGATAATGAAACGAACATTTCAGGTCAAAGTCTAGCTGTAATCCACTGGGCTTCAGAGGCAGACAGTCTATTGAGGTATTGAGCTTATATCTATTAATGATTTGTTGGTTATGTAACACGTGGGCTGGTCTCCTAGGAAAAGTAAAGCTAGCTGCCAATTAAATGACATTTATTCTAATGGCGTTTTTGTTCATCTTTAATCATTGGGATGATTATACAGGTTTAACTGATGACAGGCAAAATCTTAAATGCTTCTTCACATTGCAGTCTTTAAGTCCCACTTTACAATTATTCAATAGTAAATAGATGATGATGGCAGCAGTGGTGGTCTGTCTGTGGTAGTGATGCAAAAGCAGGTAAAAACAAACTAACCATGGTAATGGTTACAGAGAAGGGTTGCTACATACCTCTATATCTGTATGTTAAAAAAGAGAGAGACACACGCGCGCACACACACCAGCCAAAACCAACATTCTTTTCCTGGTTGTCAAGAAAGCTGCCACCTCATAAACAAATTGCTTCTTGGAGGCTTATCGTGGTGCACTTTATGTGTCTTTGTGTAAGAGCTACCATAGTGTGAAGTCTGAGGGCAAAGGGGTTGTGTTATGTTTGATTAAGGCAGTGCCTGTGTGTGTTTGTGTCCGTGTGCGCGCGCATGTCTGAGGGTGGGGTGGAACTTTCTCCAGCGCTTCAGGTAGTTCCACTGGCCAAACAGGCTCTTGGGCAGCTGTATGTAGAATCCTGTTTAAACTTTATTGAACAAATATCAGTTTTTTTTCTTTTTTTTTCTTCCCCCCCCTTGTCTGCCATCTCGGTTGTGAACGGATCAACCTCAGCAGTACTAGGACAACTAGTATCACTAACAGGTAGATCGACGTGCTGACTTGGGCTCACATGGGTTGATGTCTTAATGTAGAACGTGGCAATGGCTGGGTGTGTGTTTGTATAGATCAGTGAGTCACTTTTCAGATTTAGGAATTGGTGCTTGGCTGTGTCTTTTCAGTTTGCCTTAGGCTGTCATTGCAAGTATTTTCACGACTGTTTGGTAAGTTTAATAACATCTGATTTGACCTTCATCAAATCTCGAGTTGTTTGGTGTCTAATCTCATTTTGGTTTTTGTTTGCAGGCAGTTATTTGGCCTATAGGTAAACTTTGTCCTTTTTTTTTTTTTTTTTTTCTTTTCCCTTTAAGTCTTAAGAGCTGAATGTACTGTGGGAAAGATCTGCAATGGAGGCCAGTCCATTCAACCGCAGATCGTGGGCATCAAGCTNCTTTGTTTTTTTTTTTTTTTTTTTTTTTTTTTTCTTTTCCCTTTAAGTCTTAAGAGCTGAATGTACTGTGGGAAAGATCTGCAATGGAGGCCAGTCCATTCAACCGCAGATCGTGGGCATCAAGCTCCCTGCGTATCACTGCCAAGGAGCTTTCGCTGGTGAGCTCGCGGGGCCAGAGCAACGCCATCGCAGAGCGCTTCTCCAGGTAGGTTCACCACTTCTCCTGCTACCACATGTAGTCAGCTTTCCACACACATCCTGCCCGGCACCACCAGTCAGTCTCTCTCTCTCTCTCTCTCTCTCTCTCTCTCTCTCTCTCTCTCTCTCTCTCTCTCTCTCTCTCTCTCACCCACACACAGCTATGTGAGACTGAAATCTCCTCGTTGGAAATGATTTCTGTGCCTGTTTAATGTATACGTCCACATTTCGACATTGCAGTTCCTTCACAGCCATGTTGTGATGTGTAGCGGCTAAAATGTGCTGTACTTCCCTAGTGTGAGTGCCGCTTTCGCCTGTATTACAATTTAACAAAACCCATTGAAATAAACGGTTCATAAGTTGACTGTGTTAAAGTTTTACCACACATCCTGGACTGCCCTTCTCTAATGTCTACACGTTTAACTATTTATGTGCTTGACCGCCACCCTAACAAGGTTTTTCCACTGCAGTTCAAGGATACAAGCAGCTTCATGAGTCTTATTTGGAAATACTACATTTTTCCCTTTTGTGTTTTACTACCTCTGCCTCCTTCACTTAAAGGTCTTGCGCACTGATCTCATTACTTCACCAAAAACTGGTTATTCTTGCTTGGCTCGTGTGTTAACTCACTTCAGAATGTGTGCCGGGAAGAGAGTCGAACTGCAGTTGCTGATCTGTTACCAGTGTAACTGATGAAAAACGACGTAGTTATTTGTTCCGAGGGGGGAGAAGGTCAGGGGTCTTGGACTTGTGTGTGGGGGTTTTTTTTTTTTTTTTTTTTAAGCTCCTCATAATAGTGCCTGTAAAAGATGTACTGGATTCATTGCTGTAAACTGCAGGTTTGAGGTGTTGTCTTGTTAAATTTGGAATGCTGGGTGAATTTAGAGCTTTTTTCTCTTTATTTGTGCAGAGTGGTTGTTGCTGCTGTGACTGCACGATATAAAAATGTATTGCACACAGAGTGTTCAGCCATCTGAACATCACCCATTTCTCCCCCATCTCATTTTCTTTAACCGTGTATGCTGATCATTTCAGTTCTCTCTCTCTCACGTGCTGGGGGTGGAAACTGAGCAAACGCACACAAACATGGGGAGGGCAAGCAAAGTTCACACTGACTGATCGGGGTTCAAACCACACTGCCATTTAGTAGGATTCACTGCACTACCTTAAGCCAATGTGTGGCGTCTAAATCGGTCATGAATCATATTTGTTTGCTTTTACTAAGGATCTAATAAACCTGTTCTGTTTCACAGTGTGGTTACTTACATGTTTCGATGGATTCTGTGCTAAATCAGATGTTATCAGTGAGTTGGTGACAGCCCTGCAGGTACATGGGATGCCACACATCAGTTTAGTGGAATTTGTCAAAGAAGAGATTTGATTTCACAAAGGGTCTGGAGTTTGAACATGATGTATTTTAGAGGTCAAGAAGAATTTTATTAGTTGCATATAAAAGCTTGGAAGGAATTGACTTTGCACAGCTGTTTATAATAATTTAGTATTCGTTTGCTAATGCGTTAAGTTCTAATAAGGTATAATTTTCTTTTTACCCCAGCAGTTTATTTGTATTTCACAGGAAGAATATTAACGGATCCAATCCTTGACATGAGTGTTAATTCACTCTTAGGTAGATTCCTATTGTGAGGGGGTCAAATTATCAGTATTTCTTCTCGGGGAGAAAAAATCTTTTATGAAAATGCTAAAGATATTTTAATACATGAAAAGAAAGCCCAGGTTTTATAACAATTTGTACTAAAAATTCAAACATTCAAAACATTTAAAAAAAAAATTAATTAGTTCCTTCATTTGTTATCAATAACCGTGGTTCACTATGGGATTACAGATGTCTGGAGTCTGTGGAAAATCACAATAATTTAGGTCAAGTTTGTTTATATGGTACAGAAACGAAGTTCATGAGATCGCTGTCTCAAAAAACCAGCAGACACCCCGCAAAACATTACTAACAAAGAACTGAAACAGATTTTTGTTTGACTGAAAGGTGAAGGTTTTGTTTACCATTTACTTTAATGTTAAGGATATGGATGTTATTAAAGCTATTTATGTAATTTAAGTAATGGAGGTTGTGGTCACATTTTCATTTTTCTAACGTAGTATTAAACTGGGCCTCAGGTTCAAATTCCCTTAACACTGTAGTAACACTCCAAGCTTAAAAATGTCCCTCTTGTGCAAAAGTAAATAAATCTCAGTAGCTTAACATTATAAGATGCATTTGAGAAACGCATCACTTGAATGAAGTAATAACACTCAAACAGTTTGTAATTTATATTTTCCTTAAAAATGCTGTTTTATGGTGAATGTCTGAGTTATTGATAAAGACTAAATAGTCTTTCAGCTAATATGTTATCCATTGTAGCGTTACTTGATGTTTTCAACAGAACCTAATCTGTGAATAAACCTTGGGATTAATCTGTATTATTCCAGTTTTATTGATTGTGATGTCAAGGGTGGAGTTACAGATGCTTGTGAGTTACAGACAGATTTCTGGCCCCAGTTGTGGTCAAGTTTAAGTATAGTTTACACTGAATTTATTCAGAAAAAAACTCCACTAAGGTTAAAAAACCTTTCTGGTCTGAGATGTCACGTGTATCTCTGGTTAGGTGTCCCTTCTGCTTCTGGGATAGGATTCAAAATTTGACCCTGCTTTAGATAACCTGTTGACATTATTGAGTCAGTGGGATACTCACTTACACAGACTCTTTAAAGACTCTGGTAAAATGACCACATAACAAGCAAAAAAAATCCCTCAAACCAAAAAATAAGTCCATTATAATATAAGAAAGTACACATTTTACTTGGAGAACGTAGCATTTTCTTGTACAAGATAATGTTATATAAGAGCTGAGTGGGTTAATAAAAACATTTATTCATTTAGCTGATGCTGTTCTCCAAAGTGACTTACAGTGTTTAAAGGGTTAAATCATTGTTGGTAGTTATACAGCCGAGTAGTTTTTACTGGAGTTACTGAGAGTAAGTAGCCTGCTTGAGCCCACTAAAGCAGTCAGCACAATGGAAACTTCCAAAAGGGGACAGTTGTACCCACTGCAATACCTGCTGCTAGGATGGTTTTTGGCCAGTGTAGATCAGTATTTCTTCTGCCACTATAAGGAGTATAACGATATTGCCCCCCTCCCTTAGATTCATCACCTTCCTTATATTTCTACTGCAAGATTTGAGGTATTTTGTAACTTTTTTTTTTGCTGTCTCCCACATTCTTCTGCAGATACCAGAAGGCGGCTGAAGAAGCTCAAAAGAACACAGACAAGAAGAAATTGGTAAGAATCTGTTTAAACAGAGCAAAGAGGATATTGAAAATAGGGATATGAAACGAACAGGGAAATGAGATCAGGAACAGGCAACACTTTGGTGTCGATTGAACAGAATGGGCCCTTTAGGGAGGGACTTGAGTTGATTTGTAACTCGCTCTAATTTTACACGACGTTAGGGACTGTTTTTATTCCGATTTCCCCAGCAGTATATGGTTTTATTCACATTTTAAAGGATTATTTCAAATTTATGTGTATGAATTATAGTACTTGTGATAAATTATTTTGTTTAATATATTTACACGAGTTGAGGCAGAGAGAGTGGGGGTAGGTGGGATAGGGCGGCAGTATAGTTAATGGGGGCTATATGGGCCTTTGACCTAGTAGGCTTGGAGGGGTGTGGGTCTGGGACGCCGGGCCTCAGTGCTGAGCCATCTGGAGGTGTCGTGGGCCTAAGTCAGCGAAACGCCGATGAAGGATGGTGCTTACCTGATGACCTTGGTGAAGAGCTTACGAGGTGGCGTGTTAGGGTGTATAGTGTGTGAAGGTTTGAGGGGAGTAGGTGGGTAGGTGGTTAGATGGGTAGGGCTCTATGCTTCATCCCAGTGGGTAAGCGCAGGATATCTCACAACTTATCCTGTATATTCGTAATTATACGAGTTGAGGCAAATAATAAGATGTGGGACTTGGAAAGAATAAACCTGATAACCAGAATTAATGATGTTTGGTTTGTTTTCATTCTCTTAGGTGATGGTTTGTTTTCTTTATTGAATTTTATTTATTTATTTATTGATTGATTGATTGACAGTTTGATAGTCCCTGAAAGGTTGCTCAGAGGGAATTTATCCATAGTGCTGGGTTTCCTTATGTAGCATAAAACAGTTATTCACCTCACGTTTATTCACCTCTCCAGATCTTGCATTTGTCAGTCTAGCATAATAAAGTTTAATAAAATAATGTTTAGTAATGAGGAAGCAGCTGTTTCTAAATAATTTCATATATAAGTACATTCTATTCATAAACTCAGCATCACTTTCATCACAAAGTTTAATAACAATGACATCCTTAAGTTTACTTACAGCTTAGGTATAATACACTTATATTTCTTCATGCAGATGCTTTTCTCAGAGGTGATGAACAAATTAGACTAAAAGGCTGCTTTTGGACACGGCATATTATACCAGTAGCTGCCTGTAAAATTGATAGGAAATACAAGGTGACCATGACAGATGAAAAATAGATGGTACAGTTCATGTGGAAAGAAGGGGGTCCAAAGAAGTGTTTTGACACCCTTCTTGAAATCTACCTAAAAAATACACTAAGGCTTTTTTATTTCAGTATTTTAAGTACCCCAAAAATAAAAAATGCCTTCTAGTCTGTTCAGACTCACATTTTCTTATTTATTTCACAATTATGCATTTGTTGTCATGTTGACTTTGAAAATGCAGTTAAAAGTAAGTAAATAAGGGGAAAATGTCTTTTTAAAAAAACATTTAAAACATTTTAAATTTAAAACTCTTTTTTTTAAAATTAATAACTTGAAGGTTTGTAATGTGAGGAGACCCTGTATTATGTTTCACAGCCT
The DNA here is from genome assembly GCA_900497675.1 of Arapaima gigas. Classification (NCBI taxonomy): domain Eukaryota; kingdom Metazoa; phylum Chordata; class Actinopteri; order Osteoglossiformes; family Osteoglossidae; genus Arapaima; species Arapaima gigas. The sequence continues at coordinate 340,038 of UFQX01005247.1, read as the reverse complement.
TGAATCCTGCTGTCTTTGATTTTATAGAATTAACCCATGAGCAAAGGGTTAATCTTTTCCCACTTGCAACCTTTCTTCCGTTCTCATTTCCTAGTTTTTTTTTTTTGTTTTTTTTTTTTGTAAATTCATTCTGCTCTGTGGTGTAAGGCTGCTTGGATGGTTCCTATTCTGTCTTCTTCTAACTGCTAGCATCTGTGGGAGTTTTTTTATTTTTAATTTTTTTTCCTCCTCACTTTCCTTCTACAGAGGCATTGCAAGATCAGTAAGTTTCACAGTTTTCCAGGGTTTTGTGTTCAAAATATTAGCATGCATTAATTTTTGAGACATTCTGACTGTTTTTGCTTGATTCTGTTCTTTTCCTGCATTTTAACTTGTATGTGTCTGTTTTACACTAGTGACTGAGAAAGGGATTTATTGGGGCAGCCCTGCTTTAAGTCTATGGTACCCATGTTTTACAGTGAGTTGCTTTATGAAACAATCAGTAAAAACTGATAATAGTTTAAACTATAAATGTATAAATATTATGGATGTGTAATTTGAACTTCTGTGCTGATGGGCAGCAGTCTTTCACTTGCTGTGACAGAAGCTTCTTCGGTTACAACAGATACAACAATCTTTTAGGTGCACAGATATTTGATACTTTGTTGTGGTGGTTATTTATTTTCTTAATTAATTGTTGTAAATAGCTGTTTTTTGGTTAGTGGTAAAATTCACTCTACCTATACCCCGGTATTTGAGTGCCTGGTTTCCAAATTCCCGATATAATGAGCTGTATATATTAATATCCAGATCCATAACTGAGTGGACAAGTCCCAGCAATGAGTTGTGTCATAATAACCAAACTGCATTAGGGGGAAACATTTGCATTTTGCACAAGTGACATGTTACGTGGTAGCTCTGCGCCCAACATCTGCGCTCAGTCTCTGCCTCGTGTGGCCCGAGTTCAAATGCACTTCGTGCTTTTGTGGTTTCATTCGCTTCTGGTCAGTTGGTAAGTTCCCCAGTCACAGTTCATTACTAAACAGCCCATTAAACTTGGTACATTTTATTGTTTTTTTTTTTTTTTTAAATATCTCTTAGTTAGAAAGGGCCTGTAAAATGTTAATTGCTATTAATACTTGCAATAAGGAATGGAATGTAATGTATAATACAAAATAAAAAAAAGTAACTGCATATAAACACACAAATCCATATTAACTATGTCTTTAACTGTTTGGTAATGCGGTAATTGGTGTTTAAAGTTTTTTATTTTTTATTATTTAATTTTTTTATGGTGCTGAAATTGGTATGCTAGTGTTTTTTGGATATTTTGGGGAAATCAGTAGTGGATTTTTGGATGAACCAGGAAAACAGGGTAATTTTTCTCATAAGAAAAAATAGAAATGGCTAACCTACATTAGAATTTGCTTCCCAGAAACAGCTCAGATACCAACTTATGTGGAATGAATGAAGTATTAGTTTGATTTTTTTTATTTATTTATTTATTTTTTTTTTGCTCCCATCCCCAGGGTCTAGAAAGTTTTCCCCGCAGCTTCCGCTCTGGCAACTTAAGTGTGTTGAAGAAGCGTTGGGAGCAGCCTCCTGTTAAGGAGAAGCCCACAGCTGCCCCCCGAGCCCCACCCCGCGCCCGTCTCACCCCCCCACCAAGTGCCACGCTGAGTCCAAGCCCATTTTCAAGTGGCGCAGAGGAGCACCCTTCCCCGTCCAAGTCTCCCACTTCACAGGGTACCTGCAGCCACTTCCAGTACCCCCCTCGAGGCGAGAAGGAGCCAGAGAAGGGCAGCTTGCCTGAAAAGCCGCAAGCTAAAATGGAGCAAATGGAGAACGAGAGCAGGAAAGAGGCCACGTCTGCTGCCCCCCCCCAGAAACCCACCGCACTCCCCAACAACCTGAAGCTGAGGTTTGAGAAGGGAGAGAGAGCACAGAACAAGGTCAGTCCTGAAATGGCTCCTTTGTTGGAAACGCACCTACTATTTCATTTGGTTATTTCAGAAACTTTCTAAAAATATTCCTCAGCTCACCCCACTATAGTATTTAGACCATGACTCAACTACATTAAAACAAATGAAATATGTTGCTATAAACTTGCAACCATGCCCACAGTTAAATAAAAGCTAGTAATGACTCCAATAAGCACCTGTTAAAGGCCACTAGTTTTTACCATGTGCCAGGTCAACGAAGCAAGTTACCTATATAACTAACTTGTAATAGACTGCAATAAAAGTTAAGTGTAGCTTTTAATGGCAATAAAAAGAAAATAAAATAAAGACCCTTTTAGTGTAGCTTGGCTCAAATGAAAAAGAAACATGAAACCACAAGTGTCTTCACTGTCATGGTGATGAATGGGTGTGGCATTATTGTTGCTCAGAATATGTCAGCAAGTATGACTCAATCATTCAACATACCATTTGTTTTTAGCCTATTTAAAAGTATAAATGCACTTTTCTGGTGGGATAATGTCTTAATGCCAAAAGCACAAGCTGAGGTGCTGCTGTAAAACATCTCCATGACTCATTCAAGTTTTACCACTTGAATGAGTCTGGGCTGCATTCAGGGAGACTTCTGGTGGAGGCGCTTCTGACTTCAAATATTTGTAATGCTGGATTAATAAAAAATAGTAAAATAATATTACGATATTGCAAAGAGTTCAGTGGTTATATTACAGCTATGTATGTATTTTAAAAATGGAATCCACTAGGTGTGTGGTGAAGAGGAGAAATGAGCCTCTATCTTTGGAGTAAAACTGGGAGCTCCAGCCAGAGAGCACAGGCCTTTGAGTCATCCAGTATTCCTGGGCTCAGCCAAGGGTTTCCCAGAGAAGGATTTTTTTTTGTCCCGAGTCTCTTCTTGCACCTTGCTGATTCCCTTCTCTCCTGTTCTTCTCTCTTTGCTGAAGCACCAAAAGGTATTCTGAAGTGTTGAGATGAATAGGGATTTGGGATTATTTAAGCCCAGCCTGTGAATTCTCTTCAGCCAAGTCCTCCGTTGGCTGCTCTTTCTCTAGCATTCCAGCTGACCTTCTTGCTCGTTTGATGAGAAATGACTCATGGCAGAGATGCTTGCTACTGGAAAGGAAAACTGATTTTTAAAATTTTTTTTTTTTTTTTTTCCCCCCTGGATCAGAATGGACATGCATCGACATGTAGTGTCAAGCATCACCAGCTGTCCCCCTCGACAGTTATAATCACTCCATTCATCATCTGTCTTTATTCTTTTTAAAACTACTAATAAAACCACTACAATAAATAATTAAAACCTCCACATAAAAAGTAAAAGTAGTTTATAAAATCCTAGTTAAAACCAACAGATATTTATAATACATGACAGTAAAGATCTAAGACAGTTAAAAATATAGCCCAAGGTTCTAATTAAAAGGCTAAAGGAAACTTACCACAACTCCACCGCAGAAGATGGGCGGTCCTCTGGCCTGTTCCAGGGTGCTGCTGAACTCAGCCTACCTTTGTGGGTGTTAAACACGTCTTCCCCTTTTAAATTAAAATTATTAAAGACAAACATATGAAAAAATAACCAAAGAACTAATTAACAAACAAATGATAAATATAAACAAAAAACCATACATTATATAAACACCCACCTTTGTGAAAAACTTAACCCTACAATAACTAAAATCTAAATATATATAAATAAATAAAAATAACAGCCAAAATATGTGGCTGTCAAACACATACACAATATATACAAATAAATACTCAAAATATACATAAACCCTAGACCTAACATGAAACATGAACAAAAAAAAAGTAAACACATACGCTGACCAAAAATAAGGGACACAGCGAAAACAAACGTGTATTACTTACCCAAGATGGAGAGGATGCCACAGAAACATCTTGAGGCTACAGCCAAAAGTGGCCTTTCCACCTCTCTTTGGCTTCTGTGTAGCCCCACTGTGTAACATCCATCTCCATCCTAAAATTGAGGTTGGCCCGGATTTTTGAAAACACCCCCTGGACGCCCAAATCTGCCCCTGTTTGGACCAGCTGGCATCTTGCGTTCCAGAGCATCTGCTTGGTCACGCTTATCACCAGGCATGCCCGGGCAGCCTTGGCCTTCTGAACGCCAGGGTTCCACCTTTTCAACTCTTTGTCGTACGTCAATACTGTCTGTGGTTCAATCTTTCTGCACAGGTGACTTGCCAAGAGCCAGACCTGCCTCACCTGTTCGCAGTCCCTAAAAGCGTGAACGAGGGCTTCCCTCTCGCCACAACGGGTCCGCGGACAGTGTGGGTGGCTGGACAAATGGTGCCTGTACAGTGTGTCCCTCAGTGGCAACTTGCCCAAAAGGCAGCGCCAGTTCAGGCCCTGCAGGTGGTGGTTGAGCCGCTTGGGTTGAATCCTGGCCCAGGTGCCGTCCTCGAGGCCCAGCAAAGCCTGAGTCCCCCAAGGCCCTGTGTTTAAGGAGGGTGCCTGCCTCGATCCCCGCTGCGGTGGTCTTACCCCACTTGACAGCATGTGTGTAATGAGCAGGCCAGGCCTAGGCATTCGGGCCGATGTTGGTCCAGGACTTCACCGGGTGACGCATTGGACGGCCCTGCCAAATACGCACAAAGTGCTGTTAGGGATGTTTCAACGGAGCGATCAGACGGTTACAAATCTGGGAAAAAAAAGAGGCAATCGGATGTTTTAATTATTTTGGTCAGTGACCCCACAACCTAGTCCTTACAGCCAGTGGGTCACTGTAAAATGCTAACAGCTGGATGGTGAGTCCTCTTTAAGGTGAGGTCACAGGTTTGGAATGTCTGCTAGAATCTTTTTCAGAGACCCTTCTGACTAAATGGAACAGCAATGATGTCAACCCCCCAGGGGAACACCTCATTGAGTCGGGTTAGTTCTCAGAGGGGGGAATCTATGAGTCAGCACTACTTACCAACAATAGCTGGACCACTGACTGCAAAAAGTTGGCTAGGCCAGTCAGACATTGCAGCTTTTTAAAATAAAGTTTTTTGGTGTCTGACTATTTTTTGGGAGTTGTGTAAAACCACGTTTATCACCGAAATGCCTAAAAGGAATAAAAAATACTCACAGACTTGCCATTAACAGTGCAGGATGTTGCTGGTAACTATTTTTTAAGATGGGTTTTCTTCATTTGGCTCTTTGTAAATTCTTGGTCATTTATGACTGAAAGATGTCAGTTGTTTTAAGATTGTGCTGTATTATTTAATCTGAAGAGGTCATTCTGAATAGCTTTCGAAAGCAATAGATATTTGCATCAAAAGTCAGCTGAGGAACTTTTTGGGAAGAATGAGTAGCGTTTCCATGAAAAGCCGTCTTATAGAAGTAAAATCGAGTTGCTGAGAAAGTATAAATGGTAAAATAATAAGTGGAAACAGTGATCTGGAAGGTCAAAATGTCACCCACCTTTTTCCCCAATCTTGTCAACCGTTCATTTCACTGTATAACTGAACTAGTTTATATTAAATACACTTTATGTAAAATGCATGTTCAAGTGGGGAAGTAAAACAAGTAATAATTCAACATTAATTTAATCACTTTCCAAGATGAATCACAATGTTTTCCCCCCCACCTTTTCTTGTGTGAAACTGGCATTTAAGACTGCCCCCCCCCCCTCCCTGCGTGCATAAGTGTACAAAATGGTGTTTTGGGTTTCAGTACAAACCCTTTTGCCTGTTTCAGCCTGTTCGGTGTATTTCTGAACCACCTCCGCAGAGGATTTCCCTTTTGTCCTCCTGCCAGCACTTGGCACGACTTTTCAGTTGTACTTTCACATCAGGATCCTTTAGGCAAAGTGTAACATACGACAGAGGTATTTGCTCATTATTCACTGCTTAGATCAGAATTTTGTCTAAAGCAGCAGTATTGATGTCATTTATTCAGCCGTGTATTGTTGTTATGTAATTCATAGCAAATACTTTTGTCCAAGGGCATCGTGGTAGTATCATGCGTTAGAGCTCAGACCTGGAACCCTCAGGTTCAACAAGGTCACATCCTAAATACTTAACTACCTGTGGTGTGTTGGTACTGGATACATCCCAAAAAAAAGAAGGAACAAAAACTGACTTGTTAAATACATCAGTCTGCTATTGTGCATGTAGGTACTGTTGGCTGTACGTTTTACCTGCATATTGCTCTCTTATTAGTCATTTCAGAATATTTATAGCAAAATCATTGAACCCAGCAGAAAATGAATCTATTGTAAGCACTGAAGGATTTTCTTAAGTTCTTTTTACCTTTCATATGGTGCAAGGAAGAGGCAGCAAGATGGGCTTGTGTGGCCTGTATGTTTTAACTGAGCTGGTTGTGTGGCAATTCAAATTACACCAGGATTAGTGTAAGATCTTTCTGTCTGGTTTGGTTTTCAGTTCAGTTTTGTTCTGCTGTAGTTTAGTTTATTTTTATTTTCTTTTTTTTTCTGCTTCTGCTCTGATAATCCTAACCGTACCAAATAGTCCTTTTCAATGACTGTTCCTCTTGGAGATTAGCAAGTTCTGGACAATTGCACCTGGAATTGAACATCTCCTCTTACAGGTGCTTATGACACTATGCAAATCCTAGTGCTGTCTGCTGATGACAGCAGTTTCATCTTTTGTACAACTGCGCTGACAGACAGATGAGTCAGTATATTCACTTGCTTATTATTTTCTCCTCTAATGTCTTTAACTGCTGATTCTGCCCATGGGGATAATGCAGATCTGGAGTGTCTGCACTTTCCATGTTAGTCAGTGTGTTCCTCACAAATCTCAGCATTTATGGGTCTTGTTACGATCATTGAAGGGAATTACAGTGGCAAACACGTCAATACATACATTTTCCATGTCTCTGCATCCTGCTGCTTTTATCAATGAATAATTTTTCAAGGCACCCTATAGTTTCAGAAAAGGCAAAGGTACGTTTTTGCAGAGGGAAAAAAAAAAACCACTGGCCCAGCCGGAGCTTGTGAGAGCTGCATAGAGCCACGTGCGGTGATGCCTGTTTCTCGGGGTGGGGAGATGAGCTCCCCAACATAGTACATACATAGTACATCTGTGTGTGGGTGTGCATGTGAGATGCTAACCTCTCTTCTCTCCTCAAGAGCCTGTCTTTGGAACCCAGCCTTACGGGGGCCTCTACTCCAGAGAGCAATGGTGAGTCATGCATAAGCCCAGGGCGGCAATCTGCAAACTGCACCGAAACTACGGACCTAATAGTGAGTCATGATCTTGGTAAAGCGATAATCTAGGGGCCTTTGTATTACCAGGAATGTTCAACTTTATCATAGATTGTAGACACTGCACTGTCACGTTTTATACAAAGCTGAGATGTCCATTACAGCAACAGAGCTGAACATGAAAGAAGGTGCATTGAGAGAGATGGTCTTAGGTTGCTGAAAGGTCATGTTTTAATTCTGAGAATGAATTAATCTTTAATTCATTTTAAAGTCCTTCACAGTGGTGGTTTCTAAGGGTGTGAAAAATACCTGTGTCTGATGTCAAGCCAGACCACCTGAACACAGGGCTGGGACTCGAGAGGACTGGGCTTCATATGTAAAGTCCACATTTGCCTGATGTTGTGTGCAAGATGCCTAGTGTAGTGCAACCTCCTGCTTTAGTCGCTGAGCAGTTTGGATGGTCTTCACACTCCTTTTTGCTGGCATGCTGAAGCAGGGTCGGCAGCACCGTTCATGGGAGATATCTAATACACTTGAGAGGTTCAACTGCAAAGTAGGAACAGACTTTAGTTGTTTTCTTTGCTTGTCACGCTGTAACCTTTGTTTACCCCTCAGCTGAGGGGTGGTGTTGCTGTCACTGCCTCATTGCTGTCTTGCGTATAATAGGTTTAGAAGCACCGGTCCAGAATGACAACATGCAGGCCAAAGTACTCAAGGTGCGTCCCCAAAACTTGTAACTGCTTTTCACGATCTTTCTGGAGTGGGAGTGGAACAATATATTTTGACAAAAGAGCTTTTGTGAACCATCAAACAGAAATTGAATTTAAACATTCCTCACAGATTCCATGCAGGAAAAGGACACAATATAACGCAACATAAAGTTAGAGTTTGTAAAAACACAGGTACTGAACAAGAGCTGCAGTGTAACGTCTCGGTTTTCATGCTGCCCTATTAGAAGTTCCGCCTGCCTGCAGGGGAGAGCTGTGTCTCTTGCCACAAGACGGTGTACCCCCTGGAGCGGCTCGTGGCCAATCAGCAGGTCTTCCACAAAACCTGCTTCTGCTGCTCGCACTGCAACACCAAACTGAGGTACGGTACCACGCTTAGTGTTCCCTGTCCTCAGGCATTTCCTCACTTCGCTTTTCTGAATGACCAACTTTTTAGGCTGAGATCAGTTTGTAGGTTTTGGAGAGGAGAAGAGATGGGAGGCTTTCGCTGTATACTGACTGTTTTGCGTTTATTTCCTGCCCCCTGCTGGTTAGTCTGGCTAATTACGCTTCACTGCATGGATCCATTTACTGCAAGCCGCACTTCAACCAGCTGTTCAAAGCCAAGGGCAATTACGACGAAGGGTTCGGTCACCGACCGCATAAGGAGCTGTGGGAAGGACAGGTCGAGGAGGGTGATGAAGGTAACGTCGACGTGGCGAAGGAGGAGGTGATGACACATCCAAGAAGACCTTCTGCTGAGCATTCACAGAACCCTCTGGTGGAGGATGCACCCCTGGCCAAGGTCAACATTTTAGCAGCTACGCTGGAGATGAAAACAAACACCACTGTGATGGGAGAGAAGCAGATCTCTGAGAAACCCGCAGAGACCAGGCGCCTGAAGGTGGCATGGCCACCACCTTCTGAAGGTGTGCAGAGTTCAGAGGTTTCTGGCACTGCAGTGGAGGCTGGAGGAGCAAAGCCCTTCCGTCCCAAATGGCCTCCAGAGGGAGATGTTCCCGCTTCCCAGCAGAATCCTGAACGCACTGAGATCAAGCTGCTGCGGAGAAGTGCTTCCCTGAAAGAGCGCAGCCGGCCTTTCACCCTGGCTGTCGCCCCCATCCCGCCAGTGGACCCACCGTCCAGACAGCCTCGGCGATTGAGCAGGGGACTGCTGGAGAGGAGTGCCTCCTTAAGGCAGCAGTGCAACCCCACCCTTAGTGTTTCAGCAAAGGAACCAAAACAGGGGGAGGAAATGAAGCTAAAGGTAAAGGAGAAGGGCTCAATGCAGCACAGTGTTGTGGACAGGAGGAGCTGTGCGGAGGAGGGAGAATGGAGCAGCTCTGGCCAGCAGGAGAAGGATCTGCCCTGCAAATCAGGTGAACCACAAAAAGGGGAAGCAGAGAAGGTGGAGGTGAGGGAGAAGCACCAGGATGAGGAGCAGGTGTCCACTCTTCATTGCCAGAATGACCACCAGTCATCTCTGGAAACCCTGTCAGAGAGCAATCACAAACATACTTCTCAGCAAGTGGGCTTCCCAGGCAGGGAGGAGAACACAGAGATGTCTGCAGAGGAGCTGATCAAGAGGAACCGTTACTATGATGATGAGGATGATGATGACGATGATGAGTAGTAGCAGTAGGAGGACTGAATCAGCACCAGCTTTCCTTTGGTGAACTACATTCGAGGTTGGAAAATCATGCATTCCAGATTCCTATTGCAATATCTTTAAATTATATCTTTAAAAATGAACTTACAAGTGTTTGAGAGGTGATTTTTGGGACCAGTTAATTTTTTGGTGCAATCTGCTCTTGTTTGTCCTGAAAAGATCTGCCTTAAAGTTTGCTTGCACTGCATAGTTTTTGAACACCGGCCCATGTTTTATGGAAAACATTGTATTTTCCACATGAAAGGATTTACCACAGTTAATGTTTCTTTTGTATGTTGTGTTCTGTCCTGGTTTATTTGCCTTTTAAATGTCAGTATAAATTTGAAGTATTAAGAAATTTAAACAGCAGGGAAAATCAAATGGTTTAAAACACTTTAGATCCCATGTATCACACAGTAAACTGGAAGGCATGTATTTTAATAAAAATCATGTTTATACAAAAGATAAGATAATCGTGTTTATACGAAAGATTTTAATCTTTAGTCATAAAAAGGGGGAGGAATAGCCGATTTATGATTTTAAGGTGAACGTTTTAAGATTAGTATGGTTTTTATACATCCCCCCCTCTAAGCACTGATCCTAAGCAATAGGTTGTACAGAAATTACATTATTCTTGAAATGCAGATACAGAAAATGGAGTTATGATCTATATGCTGTTCTTAGTGGACAAACACCAGACACAGGGTTACATGACAGAATGGTGATGGTCAGATGTCAACAGAATGGAATCATCCTGAATTTATTTTCTGATGTTTTGAAGTTTGTAATATTTTGTTTTGTATTGAACTGAAAATCTGTACAATGCAGGGAGCTGTCATTACTTTTAATATTTTAGGTGTTGCAGTTTTTTTTAAGGGACCAAACAATTTTAATTTATATAATGAAAAATGTGGATTTGAATGGTGGGCAGCAAGTAATCTAGTAGTTAAGAACCTGAAATTTCCTTGCTTGGGAGCAGAGTACCTGTTAAGTACTTAAGGACCTATTCAGTGAATTTTCCATAGGCAAAGTGGTAAATTACTTTGTTTAACTAACCCTTTGAATACAATCTATTGGTTAACTCTTTTTGTAAGAATCTTTCAAGAAGTGCACTATACCCATAAAGTGCTATTATTGCAGGTAACAGTGGAGGGTCTAACACCATCCATCCAGAGGCACTAAATCTGTACTCCTGAACCTTACTTGTATGTTACTTAAGTGATTAACATGTTCTTTTTGTGCTGTTCATATTTCTATTCTACATTTGTACAACAACTGAATAAAAAAGTTAAATTAACTTCCTAATGGAGAAACACCTTATTACCACAAACATGAGGGGCAGGGTAACATTAATAAAGCACTAACTCTACGCAACATCACAGAAACAACCAGTGCTTAAGGACGCTAAAATGAAGACATGAGTGTATGGAAATAGCCATCTTTATTTCAGGTACACAAACATGTTTGCTCTCATGAGAACAAGTCTGCATGCTGCAGGTAGCATTAGGAGGCCATTCTTTTGACAAGCCCCTCCATCCAGGTTGTAGCCATTACACTAGTACATTGGATGTAGGTCAGATGAAGGACACATGAGCCTGAGATCCTTGGTTTATACTTGTACAGTAAAGTGATATTCCTACAGCAAATGACAGGGAGGAGATCCCTACAACATGCAGTGTAACCATTAAAGTGACAGTAAGCTTAACCATGTGGCACCCAGACAACAGGGCAACACTAACATCACATGCCACACTGACATAAATTTGAACCGTATGAGAAGGCACCTGTATGTATTCATCACTGTAGCAGTCGCACAGCCCAAGTACATGTGTTTCATTTAATCTGAAACAGATGGTGGGGAAACTTTAAACTGTGGTGCTGCAGCACCACACACTGCTGTAATTCACACACCTGCCAACCAAGACCAAACTGTTTTTCCCCAACTAAAAAGAAGCCAGAAGGATGTGGCTAAAGCATGACAGGCACCCAATTCCCCTGTACTTACTGTGCTGAACAGTTGTGATTATCTACAGCATTTTTCTAGCAACAATCAGAATTAAATATAATGGAGTCATAACATAATATAAATAGGCTGAGTTTGCCAACTTCAGTTAGTTACTGAGGAGCTGGTTACAGAAAATGTACTAAATACAAAAATTTTAAAAAGCTGTGTATCTCCAACCATTTTTTCTGAGTTGGCTGTACTAAAAACACCCCCCATCCTGGTGCTTAAACAGAGAAGACCAGACAACTAAAGTGCTGGTTTATATAGTAAATACCATGATTAAAAAAAACCATGAACAACATAGTAAATCAACAGATAGTCCTGATCACAGAACAACTTAAAAACTGATGTGTACGTTTCATGTTGCTCGACTTTCCACTATTGAGGCCTGTGAGGTGTTCTACAAAGACAGCAAGACGGCACTCACAGACAAGGGGACGCCTGGACACATGCTGGGGCTGGAACCTGATCGCCTGGCCAAACCTGCAAACCAGCTACTGACCAGCTCGTCCAGCACTGACCTCAATGGAGCCCAATCGGTCACTTAGCACTTCCTGTAATATGTGCATAGTTAGCGATAGCCACAGTTATCCTATCGTTTATATTCCTATATGTAACTACGTGACAAATGTTACGAGGCTGCATGCTCACTGCCTATGGCAGGTGCAAAGTTTAGTTAAGAAGGCAGTAGTACAGCCAACAGTGTTACAGACCAACCCCCCTGTTCCCAAGAACAGAAACACTGGAGAAGGAGACTCGTCTGTCCATCTTCATACAACGTACACATCTATTATTCTCTTAACAGACCAGCAGTGAACTTTGAGGGAGGGGGGGGGGGGTTACAGATAACTTTTTTCCTCCATCTAACAATCGAGTTGGACAGAAAATCTATGTGACTGACAACAGATGTCTTTGTCCACCTCATATCCTTCCAGGAATCTGCAGCACATGATCGTGATTAAACAGCATGTACTATGTGGATCTATGTTCACCACAGTGATATCCTCAAGTCAAGGTTATAGTATTTGTAACAACATTCAAAAATAGATGGATTTCTATAGTTTAAATTTACTTATTAATTTAACCATTTGTGTATTTGACTTATTTATATATAAGCCATGTAAAGAAACTTAATTAAATGGAACCAGATCGGCATGAATTTCAAAGTGTCGCTTTTAGAAGGTCGCCAAAAAGTTTATCATTAAATGAGTCAAGTTAAATAATCACCAAGCATCTTGGAGAAATGATATCACCTAGTGGCTAGATGGAGGAGGACAATCAAGGTTGTCATCTAAAACATTTTTGTGAAATTGTTCAATTCAAGAGACTTTATAACTTACTGAATTATCATAAATTCCAGCTAACTAACGTGAGCGGTCTAATAAAACCGTAAAGGGGAATATTTAATTTCCCGTACTTGGCTGACAATATCACCTTGCTTTATATTGAAAGCATTACATTGCACTGAGCATGTGGGGGAGGGGGGTCCACAGTGGAAACTGATCATTCCTAAAAGAGCGAAAGCTGTACGTGAAAAGTGGAGGTCACGTGTTTCAAAGTTAGAGGACAGAAGTGCAGTGAGTCTCTGGTCTCTTCATCCCTTCACTCTGATCTCAGTTCAGTGAGTAACATCTTTTTCTGCTTCAGGTCCTCCCCCAGGGAATACTTTTGCGCCCCCCTCCCCCCCTCAGCCACTCAGAGGATGCAGGTCAACCTTCACCTTCTCCCCGCTGCTCAGCATCCCAATGGTCGGGTAGAATCCCCCAGGGGGCACCACCACCTCCCGCTTGCCAATGATCTTTCCGTTTCGCGTGAAGAAAACCTGAGCAGAGACACGGAGCGACAGTGAGTCATGTGCTAGTAAATTTCCCAGAAACACAAAGAGACTCTAATAGCATCCAGATCTACCTTTATTTATTAACTTAAGGTTAATATTTATTTATTCTTATATTACTTGTAGACCTACCTCAAAAACATTTATCCAAATTGCCCATCTATATTTCACAATCCAAAGTAAAGCTACCACATTTTGTTTCTAAAAATTAAATTTATTTTGAATGTGGTCTTATTTTCATAATGGCAGCAACAACAAAGAGGTGTGGGGGCTTGAGACACACCATAGCATATGCTGCTTGATGGCCTATTTACAAGCTTTGGATAGCCTGGGGGTGGGGAACCATGGGTATTTGTGTGTTCCAGGTACAGCCCTCCACTGAGTGGCTCACTGGCAGACAGCACAGTGAATAGAAACTAAAGTTAAACAACTTAGTTATTTCATTTTTTTGTTAAAAATACCATTACATAACATTAATGACATGTTTGTTACAATGCTGCATGTTGCTTGCTGGTTTCTGATCTCACTACTGAGCTTTAAGTCCTGCCACAGGTACAATATCTTGCTTTGCTACCTGATAAAATTGTCCATCTCTAAATGCACATAAATATACTAGCAAATGTTCAGAAGTCATAATTGCACCATTAGTTGGTGAGGCGGTTCAAACAGCACCAAGTTCAATTGCAGCCAAAAACTGGTAATGCTTTTGTTGATGAGCTGACAGTTAAAAGAACACAGATAAAAACCAGATGTTAGTTTTCCCAGCTAGATAGTAAGTTGCTGAGCAACCAGCTAGCCAACAGCAACATTATATTAGCGACTCTGTTAGAATCCGAATGGTAAGGCTTACTCCACATTCTGCAGTGCTTACACTCACATCAACAGCACAGTGTGTACATATGCGTGTAAATGAAGACGATATTTTGTCCGTTCCATCCTCTCCTACGCACCAAAAATTGGGTATTTAATTTTGACCATATAGCTGTTGACACAATTTATATCCAACAAATAAAGAAGTGAAACATTGAGAGCACCTCAGGGAAGTACAATGGGGCAAACATTAGCACCCAAGTGAAATGCTTCTAAATATTGGGTCCCCTGCTGGGCCGGGACACAACTGTACCGTGGTAAATACACATCGCTACCGTGCCGCTTGCCCTTTGGCTGACCGAGAGTACAGCTCACCACGACCTTCCTGCCCTCGTGCTCCTGCTCCATCTCCTCGCCATCCTCCTCTTCCTCATCTTCATCATTAAGATACAACACATTCTGAACTCTTCTCTGCTTGGGTCGCACCTCCACGTTTTCCCCGTCATCACTGTCATCTACACACACAGTGCAGGCACAAAGAATTAAGTGTTGTACGGCAGTGTGTGAGGAGATTAAATGTACGGAGGAAATGCACTCTCTCAAACAATGAACTTATATAAGATGTTTTTGGAATATTACAAAAAATGATGTATTCAAGTAAATTACAGCCAAGGAAATGCTGATAAATATTCTCTCATTGTTTACCTTCACTGTCCAGAATGTAGTCTCGAGGAAACATGATCCCACAGCCCATAACGTCACCTTCAAAACAGCGAGGGCCGAAAGGATCCCCAACTCCACTGCCATGGAAAATCTTCCCGTCATCTGTGTGGAGAAAAAGTGGCATGAAGACCTCAGTGCCAATCCCCCTGGCTGAAGTAAGTAAAAGTTTTACAAACATCTTGTTGGGATACTGAAATGTACAAAAGTACTTTTTTAAATAGCATGTTTGTGTTTCCACAGATCCCATAAAACTGATCTTCTTTACAGCTCTAGTGTTTCAGCGCTGCAGCTTCTATCTTGCAGTCCTCAGATATTCATTCACAAGTTCAAAGTGAAACACTGACACGGTCTGTTGACCGGCAGGGGGACAGAACAGAGGTGGACAAACAGACGTGATTTATTATGTAAAGAGTTACCAAAAGCCCTTCTAGCTCCTCTGTCACAGAAAACCAGTCAAAAACAGAACAACTGGGAAGGAAGGGAGTCTCCTCTGAAAACTGACATAAAAACAGTTAAGATAATTAAATACCAGCCCCTTGCAAGGGACGCATGCTGGTGAGGTTTGACAGTGCAGAGCTAAAAGGTAACCTAAACACACCAGAACTCCTTCAAAGGCTCTTTTAATACAGAACCTCCCTGATAAGGGGCTTCTACCAGAAGAAAAGCATTTATGTTGGACACCACTGACGTTCTCTAAGCTATGGGCCAGTAGGGTGGGGTCTGTGTCCACTCACACACCCAAGGGAGTGAAAAAAGCAGTCTCTTCAAAGAGAAGGTGATCAGACACAGCCCTACCATGTTCCTCTCGCACAGCCATAGGAGGAGGAAATCCACATGACCTACAGGAGAGCAACGGGAAGTGCTACTAATCATCCTTAGAGATCTCCAGAAGGGAAGTATCAATGAGCCATGTCTTGTTCACCACTATGACTGGGTTGAGATAAGTGGTTAAGAAATCCATATTGACAGAATCCAGGACATCCATGCGTGAGGAGCAAAGCAATAAAAGATGATGTGAATCATGCAGCTTTAAGCAAACGGGGGACTGTGACAATCAGAATATCGGAAGGAAAATGCTATTTCTATACCTCCATACACCCTAACACCATTCATGAAGTTTGACATGTCTTTTTTATATTTCCATCACTGCTTCAACTGCTCATCAACAATGCCATGCCTCTAAGCGCATAGCAATCATTTCTATTGTAATGATAAATGATTTTCCTATCTATCTGCCTATTCCTCAGAACCCAACATCTGTCAGTCTCCATGGTCAAGAGGTAAATCTACTTCCCATAAACCGAGAAGACGACAATAAATTACTGTACGATCACTGTTATCAGCCCACAGGTGGCACGCTCCATCATGTCTGTACACTGATACTGCGCTCCAGCATGTCCACACAGCCATCCTTCAGCCTTGTACTGTGAACTCAACATGCCATAGGAGAACCAAAACACCAGGACCCGAGCCAGGCAGTACTAGGAAGAAATCAGTCAGGTGTGGATGTATATAATTCTTCAGCCCACAACATGTGAACTCAAGACAAAAGCTTTAGAAGGCATGGTTATTGTAGTACGTAATGTGATGCTACGAAGCATTTTGGGTTTTAAATCAAGTTCAAGATGTTAACTAAGACAGTGAATGAAGAGGCTTAGAAAAATGGTCTGATTCAGTCTGATGCAGAGGAATGCAGTGTGATACAGACTGAGGCACCATGACAGACTCCAAGGCATTGTGATGAAACCTGACTCACCTGCATGGTAGGCCACGGAGCCCCGGCTCCACCCTGGGTGTCTGTTCTTGGGGTAGTCCTGCAGCGTGAGAGAGATGAGCACCAAACACGACTTTGTCACTCATCAGTTGGTCAAGTTACTACACAGGGAGAGTAAACGGACTAAGGTCTAAATTGTTACAAAACTAGAGTAGAGTAGAGTAGAGTAGAGTAGAGTAGAGTAGAGTAATTCCATCATTTGCCAATTTACCAAATTAACCAGCAGCTCAGCCTAAGGCTAAAACTAAGACTACCATATATCCTACCTACTCAAGTCAAGATCAACTGGCTGGCTCCCTGTTTTTCCTCTTCCAAAACATGGTAAACAGAGCTGAAGAGAATCTAGCAGAGATCAATAGTGTCCCTTCAACATACAAATTTTCCATTTCAAACAGATAACTGGGCAGGGGAAAGAGGGGGCTACTGGCGCTGAAGTCTTTTCTGTCCCTGTGCTTACAGTACAACAAAGAACACAGGTGCACCCTGCCAACACAAAGAAGACAAGGGCCAACATTTGATAACCATCAGGGAATGATGACTCAGTTTTAATTACCAGAAATGTGTTTTTTTATTAATCCCCAGAAGTCACACTAGTAAACTTCCATCATAAGAGACAATTGCAGCTTTCAAACAGGAAGACAAACCTCTCCTTTAATTCAGAAAAGTGGCTTAAACTCATCTCCAAGGGTCTCAGTCATCCCTATGGCCAAACCGCAGAGAGGGGAATGTGCTCGCCAAGATCTTTAACAGCATATGAACAGCGCATAACATCAGCTGCTGAAAGGAGGCGGGTCAATAATCTACGCTGCTTTTATAAACAACTGTACAAAAAACCTAGATCAAAATAGCAAAAGCTGAACCAAAACTATAGAAAACTGTGACAAAAATGACACCAGAATTCTGGATCCGTTTAAAGCTAGAAGAAACACTTATCCGAATGAGGTGTTGCAGGAAATCAGAAAGAGAAAGAAATAAACAAAACCCAACCACAATAGGAATGCAAACCAAGTGTGCACTTTCCAGGTTAACCACAAGACCTGGTATTCTCCATACCTGTCCCAGAAATGACGTATTCAATGTTTAGGTTTTTTTTCCCCCTCCAGGAGGAATTTGGTTGAGATCAACACTTTGTTGAAAGCGCTATTCATTTATTATGTTAGTCTAATTAGAGGGAGTTTGGGTTGAACCTCAGCAGTGAAAACACAGACGGATTTACAACCAACAAGTTTCTTCCAAAACAATACATGAAATCATTGTTCTTTAATGTGCTCCTCTGTACATTATACTCTGCTCTCAAACGGGTGTTGTGAGGACAATGTACCAACAAATATTTGACAGTAAAACCAACAAAATAAGTTTGTTCACATCTTGCTTTCTTTACTATGTGGCAACTCCCTTTCTCAACATCCAGATACATGGACACTGAAGAAAAGATCAGAATGACACTACAATGACTAACACACATTGTTACATGACACCGCACGGTCGACTTTTTATTATAATGACAAACACGCTAACACAAGACCAAATTATGCGGCTTTTTAGGACTGCAATTTACAGTTTCTTTGAAATAACTTGATTGTTGGTAAAGAATGGCTTTTCCAAAATGTTGCAACACTCTACTGAATGAAACTGACCCTCTACACAAAGAAACAAGACATGCAAAAAGAAAACCAGGAAAGGGAACACCACTCACATGGTGTGGTCCGTAAAGTAAATGGAACACTTTTGTATTGAAACACAACTTATAGTGGAAGTACATTGGAAGGGCCGGAGGCCAGCAATGGAATGCAAACACTGTTAAGAGCAGCTGAAAGCTGTGCAGAACTCGACTCTGTCCCTGCCAAGTGTCAACAGGTCACTTGCTCATGGGATCTCAGTTCCATCTCACTCAGGGATGACGCTCCATCACTCCCATATAGCAATGGCTAAACAGTGTCTTCACAACAAGGCCAGGCAGTGTTCCCAACACACTTTCACACACACACCTGCCCGAATGTTTCCCAGTGATAACTGGACTGTGGGGGTAGTAGCACAAAAGTTTCTAAGTTTGAGGTGTGGTGAGGAACCAATTATCTCAATGGTCCTGAAAACCAGATTTGCTTTCTGTATGTAACTGAGAGTCTTGAAGCAATTCCACTAGGGGTGCGATTCAGTTTAATCGGAAGACTGGCCACTGATGACAGGTGAAATTCACTGTACCACATTTGTGAACCTTCAAGCTTCATTAATCCATAAGGAATAAAATTTTGTAGCCACTGAACTGAAAAAATGCACGACAGTCCAAAGTTACTTCTTAACATGAACACTCAGACATGTGCTAAAGATTAGATGGGCCTTCAGCTAGTTCAACAAGAGCCCTGAAACTGAACCAAAATGTGTTTTATCTGCAAGCTTCTCAGAGCAGCATTCCTTTGTGTTTTTGCTGAGGTCAGCACATGTACATCTACATGGACCCTACTGTCACATACCTCACAATTGTGGTGATGGGTGAAACACAATGTTAGACAGAATGTACATACAGACCGTACCTCATTCCATTAAACCCACCCATGGACAAGTAATGTCAGTCATTCTGTCAGTTTAACTGATGGCTTTAGAAGACACAGTAGAAATTCAAATGAAATTTCTCATCATTACTCCACAATACTCAGAATGAAAATTATCAGATTAAGATGGCCAAGAATATTAATCATTAGTGGTTAGCAAAAGTCACACAACTCAAAAAATGTATAATCTGCATGCATAGTGAATTCTTATTTAGGGACTCCTGTCATCAGAGCTAATGGCAACCGTTGAAGCTGTTCTAAGACATCATCTGTGGGAACAGTACACTCTTTCAGAATCTACAACCACTCTGATGAAGCTGAGGATGAAGATGACAATAATACACTAACCCTGCGTGCCAAGCCCAAGGCGATGTAACACTTTTCTCCAGGGTCCACAATCTCCACCTCAAAGTAATGGCTTCGCGTGCTGAGGGACTGCCGAGCTTGAGCGAGGCCCACGTCCATGATACTCTTTCCCTTGCCTGTGTATTCCAGCACCTTGAGGACAGACATACAGAGAACATCATTCATCAACACAATTTATCATCTTTAAACCTTAAATAAAATAATTTATCCAGCATTGCAAGCAAAGTGCATTCTAGGCACTGGTGATTGTGTGAATTCCCATATGCCACATGGGCAGTGCGGATTTGATACCGATCAAGGCAGCACATCGCTGGCACCCAACCGCTAGTCCAGGGCAAGGTCATATCCTTGAAACAAACACCACCAATACAAAATAATCAGATTTTTTCTCCGCATGCCTGGTGTTCTCTGCTCTCCACTACAATTGCAAACTGACACCCCCCCCCCCCCCNTCAGATTTTTTCTCCGCATGGCTGGTGTTCTCTGCTCTCCACTACAATTGCAAACTGACCCCCCCCCCCCCCCCAGTAAAGTGGAATAAATTCAACATCACGGCCCTCGCTTACTGTGCTAACCATTGTTCAGCCTCTGCAACATTCTCTCCTTTGCCATTTGTTGCCCTCTGGTACCCCCACTTCACACCTCTGCTGCCTGCCTACGCTCTTTTTCTTACTTAGTTAAAAACTTTAAGAATTAAGAATTGCTTGACTGACGTCAGAACTGCACCACCACCTATGCTCTTCATGCAGAAACTCAGTAATTTGTTTTAATGGGCATCTTTGTGAGTTATGGTTTGCTTGAGTCAGTGCTGTATTGCAGTCTTGTTAAAACATTTTGTTGTAATGATGTGTAATGCTTTATGATTCTTAGAGCACAATTTCTAATTAGGTGTAGATATTTTATACCAACTAGAACTTAAGTCACTGTAACAAGTCAGTACCCTGCAAAATAAAATTCAAACTTTTATAGTGACAGAACTTGTAAGCTGCTTTCAGCAAATATATTATTTAAGGGAAAAAATAAAATAATCCATGAACCTCAAAGCTTGTTTCCCATGGAACTGTTTCAAAAGGGACTAAATTTGCATTATGTCCAGTACTAACAACTGGACATCAGAGCTCTGCCTTCTTGCTGTGTCCCACACAATGATGTTGAAATACAAATGAATAGAAAATGTTCCCATGTCAGTTACTCTAACTGCGACTCATCCAATTGAAACATCTGAATGGTATTCACTTACTTTTTCTTTTGATGGTTCATACACCAATATAACTTACTGAAGATATTGGCACAAACCAAGCCAAAGAATAAAATTATAAACTGGCCATCGCTGGACAATTCTGAAGTTTCCCTTCCCAGAACAAAGGCAAGGCCAAAACATGTGGTGGATCAAATTAACCAGTTGTTTGTTTTTTCACCCAGCTGTAAGCTCACTTAAGCTCAACTGGCAGCAAAAATTGCATATTGCTATTTTATATACCGTACTGCACCACTTTTGGCCAACGGTAAATGAGGTGGAAAAGTATGGTAAACTGAATAAAGAGTGTCCTTCTATTCTTTTCAGAACAGAGGTCAGAATGACCTAATATTTAAATCTAAATGCCTGCTTTCTGGAAACAAAGTGACAAACAAATGTTAACCACAAAAATTTGTTTACACAATGGCCAAGTGCTCATGCATGCATGCATGATGTCACTGCCACCAACGTGACACGTACTCAACTTTATCCAGTATCCAGCGATACGATTCGGCCTTTAAAGTCTGGGATGAGCAGATACGGCAGACTAACAGCAGCTGGCGCAGGATCAAATAGCTCTTAAATCTTTGGGGCAATGAAATTTCGAGAGCTCCAACAGTCGACAGAAATGTGATTACATAATCAGCTGCAAACAAAATCTTGGCTGAACGGCCCACTTTCACAGACAGGTTTCTGTGTAAATAGATTTGCAATTGTCTTATAGAAAGGTAATAAAAAACATAAACAACTTAGGCACATACTGACCTTGAAAAAAACTGCCAGAGATGAAGTAAAGCCAAGGGAAGGATTATAGATTCTTTCAAAATATTTTAATACAAGTGTGGCAACAGGCTCGTCTTCACTTTTCAGTTTAGACAACAATGGAGCCTTTTTAATGCCAGGCACCCCTTTCTAACCACAACAGCAGGCATGCACAGGCAGACATTCCCCACCAGTCACCCCACAAGAAAGCCTTGGGCTGCCGTGTCTGCAGGAGTATCCGGAGCTCTCGTCTCTTAGGGAAACAGCACTGCTCTTCACTCCAGTTACACATCTGACGGCTGTACAAGACAGCTCTCTATTCCCAAACACTGGAGATATGTGTGTCATATCCTGACAGCAACAGGAAAAACAATGAGCTAGAAGTTCAGAGCTGGTTCATAGAATATTGAGGCTCCACTAATGTATATGTCAAGGAAGGGCAACAAAATCAAATGTGCTGATTTCATCTGCTTTAAATTTTAAGTACACAAAAATTTTGAAAGTCTTCCCAAGTTTTCCAACATGTGTTGAATTGTCTAATGTACTGCCTTCCCATAAACTGACAGCCACTGCCATATGCTGTTAAAGCCATGTGTATTATAAAAACAATAATCAGGTTTTCTAACAATGACAGGTTTCACATCCTTTTAATGGTTTTTTGCTTTTATCCAAGTATTGTTACGGTTTTCCAGGGAAGAGGGCCACATACTGGGTGCCAATAATTGAACTGTCATCAGGAAACAGATTTGCACTCTATTTGATGGAGCTTTGATTTGACAAAGTAAAACCAAATGAATATATTTTACAAACATGAAAGCAGGAAGTAGGGCAATATAGGGTGGAAAATGTTAGTGTTACTGATGCAACCAAGACCACAAGTACAAATTAATAATTTCAGTACAACCTAAAAGCCATCAGTAACATTTCGTTTATACATTTAGCAGATGCTTTCCTCCAAAGCTACAGACAATGTTAACAATTATTTCTGCATTTGTATAGCAGGGTACTTTTTACTGGACCAGTTCAGGGTAAGTCTCTTTACTTGAACCCAGGTCTTTCAACCTGCAAGAGAATGGCTCCAAATGCTACATTCCCTTCCTACTTAATAAGCAGAGCCGATACTTATAAGATCATTGGCTGGTGTCACCCCTGTAGACCCATTAGACTCCTGCAGGTTACCTGCTGCCAGCAAGCAGAGAGGTTCAGAGTAGGTTTAAGCAACACAGGTTACTCTCCAGATTGCAAATATTAATGTCAAAGGAAGCTACTACCAGAAGGCCACATATGAGAGGGGTACATGCTCTGCCTTTGGTGTCTCTCTGGGACATGCTAAATCTGGAAGAAAATTACAGCAGGTAGTGAGGGTCAAGAAAAGGCATCAGTGAGGTTCTTGACAATAATGGGAATCGAGTTGCAATTGTGGGATGAAAGAGGTTACTTATGCTGCTGCAAGAAAGTAGTATAGTGTTAAAAAAGGGAGTTTAAGCTAATACAGTCAAACATCTGGGTCTATTATATCAACATAAGTTGCAAAAAGAATACACAAGAAGTAAGTATAGGAAGCTGGATGTCCAGTTCAAGAGAGGGAACTCTTATCTGGAACTAATGCAACTCAGAAGACTCATTGTGGTCTTTCATTATGACCTGCCAGTAACTTAACTGATGAACTAGGTTTAATGTTCTGGAGCGATTCAGCCCACTCAAAGTGATCCTAGGTGACAAGGCATCCTTCAACTGTCACTTCAGAGTCATTAATTGCTTCAGACAGACTCCTGGCTTGAACCAAAAGTAGTTCCAGGATTACTCTGATACCATTTGGTCTGTATATTCTTTTGTTGCATTTCTTATTTAATCATAATTTTTAAAAATTTTTTTATTTTGCTGCCATCATACTATCCAGTGTATGGTGACCTTTTCCAAAGGTCACTTACAACAACATCCATGTCTATAATATCAGTATGACATCAGGATTAGAAAAAAAAAAACCACACAAAAGCAGAAATTAGGCCTTCAATGTGGTAAAAGAAGACTTTTACAAAATGTTACCCACAAGTTTGATTTTTTAAAAGAATCAAATATTTTTAAAGTCCTGTCACATTTTTATTTTATATTGAGTATTTTGTGCTGAATTTTTTTAGCCCTGCTTAATATTTTTGTCACAATTTTATATCTTCCTTAGATCTTATACAAGCATTACACAGATTCTTTGAGTAACAGTGCACCAATTAGATTTAAGAGGTTCGTTCAAAATCATACAATAAAATACATAGCAAAGGCTTCCATATAATATTTCCCCATGACGATAAGGATGCATAAAGAGCAAACTGGTGCTCCTTTTCATTTTTCCTTTTGTTTTACCATATTAAGAAATGTAGCCATCAAACCTTGAAGACAAGCATCTTCCACTTTTAATATGTAACTGGCAGGTCAGTTTGGAGAGAACAGGACTTGTATCTGGTGATGGACCATCTGTTCCCCATTACTCATGACTCCAGGAGAATAACATATTATTCCAGTCCCAACAGTACGCTATTATTGCATTTGTGTATTCTTCAAATACCTTTACCCTTTTCATTTAATATTTAAACACCAAGCAATTTTATCCTTCTCTTAAATATCATTAAGGACACAAATAATATGGATAATGCAGGACACATTTCACCTGTTGGAATCTGAGTAAGATGGGAAAAGGTCATGTATGGAAAAAACATCCATCTATTTGTCTATAAAATGTTAATGTTTTGTAGCAAAGTATACACCCGGAAAGGAAGAAATTGCGCATAGCGTGTGCCCAAAGGTTCAGCCGAGCCCCTTTTCCAAGCCAAGAAAAAAGTACAATATGAAAGCAGAATGCAAGCAAATGTTTTTACAGTATGACAATGTGTCGCCCACTCCCCTTTCCCTTTCCACTCCTCAGAGCAATTAAACAGCTTGAGCTCACTGTTACTGCCTGCTGCAGCGCTCAATAAAGGAAACCTTTTCCGCTTTATTTTTTCCCTGTTCCATTCCATCAGTCTAACCTTCATGCCTGGACAATTCCTGCTCTTTTGAGAAGCAGAAGGTTACGCCTAATCACACCTTCCTGCCTCCCTGATGCTGAGTAATGGAGAGAGACCATTGATTTGGTCCATACCCGCAGCAGCCCTCTACACGCTTCTCAAGCGGTGTTGACAGATCCTTCCGTCTTTTGCTCTTGCCCTCCCGCCCTCTCTGATCCTCACTGTGGGTGTAAATGTTTGGGGGTAGGTAGGTGTTTTGTTGCCCTGCTGCCCAGGCAACAGGTGCACTTCCATGATGCTTTTCCTGACAATTGCAGCGTACATCTGCCCACGGAGGCCACAGGAATGGTTCGAGTGTCCTTCTCCTCACACAAAATGCAACATTCGCCAGATCCCATATGGACACATCTTGTCACTCAGTCAAGCAGTCTGAGAAAATCCATACTGAGCGGTTTAACCTGGCAAATCAGGCTAAATGAAATACTAAAGAAGGAAAAATTAAATAAGCCAACTACTGGCTAACTTATCTACAACTCATATTCATGTCAAAAGTGTGAAACACACCCCTTTTTTGTTTCTTCTAACGTTGCATATTTACAGTAAGGGCTAAACTGACAGCCGACTGGCAACTTTTTAAAACTTTATGTACACCAGACACTGACTAGCATGATTGCAGTAACCCAGAAAAGATAATTCTTTTAAAACAAGTTTCATTTTGAAGTCATTCTGGAGAAAAAAAAGCACCATGTGCTATGGGTGTGTGTTTGATTTCTGTCTGTATACACACATAACATCTGCTGCTCCATCTCCTTAGATTTCCCAAAATGCTGCCTCTGAGCAGACTTTCAGGCTATAAAAACAGTGCCACACAGGCAAGTAGGAAAATTATGTGCGCAAACTGCAGAATCGACAACCGACCGCCATGGCAACCACCATGCCGCAACTCGCCATCAGTTCACTGCAAATGCTCTGACTTTCGGGAGCAAGATGGAATTACAGTAAGTCCTCAACCATCAAGTATGGTGGGCAGATACATGCCAAGTTTTTTAAAATTACAAACAATTATTCTTGCTTTCCCTCACCTATTTTAATAACCCAGTTACAAAATCCACACATTACATACATGTAACATTAAACCATTAAATTCACATAACAATAATTATTATAAAACCATAAATATTATTAGCGTTTAACACCAGTACTATTCCATCATAAATGCTGTTTGAAACCATCTAATATTTACATATATTTATTTATCTGATGTTTTTCTCAAAAGCAACTCTAAATGTTTTACCTAGTTATACAGCTGGCTACTTTTTACATTTTTTGTTAATTAACTAAAACAATAATGAAATATGGAATACCTGGTGGATTAAAGTGAGAATTTGATATAAAATGCATGCCTGTTTAGGTGACATTTCCAATGCAGCAAATTAAATATTAATCAATGAGACTGGAATGAATAAGATCAGTGAATAATGTTTCAAACAAAATGTTTGCACACAAAACTACCAATGATCTACTCTATTTGCCATTTTTAGTTTTAAAGTACAATGCAAATGCTGTAAATTACCTTGTAACTGTTACCTCAGATAAATACTTTGCTGAGGATGAACAAAGGGGGGAAAAAAATTCTACCCAGGACATCAACATTCCAAACCCTATGATTATGACACAATACAGTGTGAATGCTCACTGTTGTACGTGAGGCAAGTCAAGAAAACTGGCAATACAATTTTGTCATAAATCCAAAAACAAATCCCACACAGAATTATTTCAACACCTGCCTTCGTCAGTCTCTGGGCATGTGGAAGTTGTCACCACCTGTTAATAGACTAATTGTTTTAACAACTTCAGGGATGTTGTTGCCCAGAAGTTGCCCAACTATCATTATATGCGGGAATCAACATGTGCACAACAGGGAGAAAGGGGGGGGGGGACACATTTAAAATCCTGATCCTTGAATGAACTTAACCTGCATTTCTAACGCTATGAACCATGTAAAGTTCAGCAATGTTTAGGTTAAATTTTCACATAAAATAAACATTAAAGTTGATAAAGAGTTACCAAGCAAAATGCTCCAATGATATATTACATGATTTGATCCATTATTTCAGCAATGAGTCTAGATTATGGTTGACTTGTTAATTATTGTGCAGATTCACTATTTTGTTTCTTGGGAAAGGCTGCTATTCAGGTTTACTATCTGTACCTTCCCAAGAATGCTTCTACACACTTCAGAAGTATTTATGCCTGGCCTTTTATCCTCATTCAGCAAAAAGTTTTGGCAATTTTTTCAAAGGTAACTTTTGTGTAACTGTTCTAGATTGGGGCTGAAACTACTCTGTGATTAATGCATCTGTCCAACCGGAGGCCATAATTCTACTTGCTGACAACTGTGGCACACAGTTCATTCCTTCTGCTGGCCTCTTCTGATGGCTCTGCACCTTCCTGTCTTGCATATGTCATGTGCCATTTATTTTCATATTAACTCATGTAGCATCCAAAAGTTTATAGCACTTGGTTTTAGTAATAATAATAATAATAATAATAATAATAATACTATACAGGAAGGCCTGTACCTTGTTTCTCACACATGCAAAAATAATGAATAATTAACAATGGAAAGTTACAAATCAATAACGTTAAAGATGCTCTATCTAAATGTTTCAGTAAATTACTCAGATTCCAAAAAAGCCATGACCATAAACCTTGATAAATATGTAACCTCTTAATAAAGTCAACACCATATACATATACACACACACACACACACAAAATGTTTTTTAGTCAACTTTAAAAGGAATGTGGTTTGGAATTTTTCACTACTGGTAAATGCAAACTATAAGACATTCCAATGATGATAAGTATTAAGAGCTTTGGAAAACATAAAAAGCAATGGAATGTATAATTTCTCTAAATTGATACATCCAGTAACAAATGACTTGCACTAATCATGGGTGTCACAGAAAGCCTCCAGCTCTGCCTTTGGTATTTGGGCAACCCAAAGGTAAAAACAGCAGCTATAACAGTAGGGGTTGTAACAGTTTACCAGTGGCATGTAGGTAACAGTTGGGATATCCTTTTCCTGTCAAAGGGAAACACATGCCATCCTCACCAACATGGATGAGGTCAAAACATTACCACCTATTAAATCAAACATAACACAAACTAACCACATCTAAAAAATTATTATGAAATGTCAAAAATGGACAAAAAGCAGCATTGTCATTGTTTTCTCTGCAGTCAAGTTAAAAATCTGTGATTTTACTTTGACACCTTCTGGCCTGTGTCAAATGCCAGAAAATTAAAAAGCCAGGAAGAAGATCTTTTCCTTTCCCCAAGTAATCAAACTGTGGGTGTATTCAGCTTTTAAGTATTTTTCAAAGGTATACCCTTAGCTTAACTTATGAACTTAATGTGTTTTTGCAAACTATAAACTTTAAATTTAAACTTAAACACTATCCCTGAGCCTCCAAAATTCAGCCAGTCCTCAACTCAATGTCCTATTTTAAAATCTTGATATTTAACAAAGGATAAACATTCAAGTACTTAGCTACCGCTGGTTATTAGTTGGCTAACACCAATCTACCAAGAAACTCTTATTTCATGTACCTCGCAAGGCCTGTACCTGCCTGAGTTACTGTGGAAGTTACAATTAAGTTTAAAACAATTGCAATGTCTATTAAAAAAACCATAGCTATGCTATTAAAACATATAAAATAAAGGAAACATGAGATAAATCTCTAACTTGGGTGTGGTTTACAACACTGAGGCAGAAAAAGATGCACTTGTCGTGGCTCTAACTTTGCTGGCAGGCATTTTGTATTCCTCCGTGTCATGTTGGAGCACAGTACAGTTATAATTTCTTTTGCCCGTAAGCTGCTTCATGTAATTGTGGGGTAAGTAAATCAAATTTTACTTACTTGTAAAAGCAAATTCTCTGAAAGTTTCTCAGAAACTGGTGTAAAGCTGTCATTTTATAAACACTTATATTTAAGCTATTGAAGAAAATATTATAATTTACAAAAGGGTAGATGCTGCAGTGAAGAAAAATATTGTGCTTTACACTCAGAACCATTTAAGTCACCTTTCCTGTGTTTGTAATCCTGCTTACCATTCTAAAATAACTGTTTGCGGGCCACCTCCCCAAGTCAGAACCAAGACTAATCACTGCTGCCTGCATTAGTTCTGCTGGAGTAGAGACAACTTTGGGGACATACAGGAACACTAGGGGACACACTAGGCTTGCTACAATATTGACATTGATTGGCACACGTCATTACATAGAAAACTGACCTCATTTAGATGTTCCCTAAAACCCGTTTTTCCTGTAGTACCAGTGGCACATGTTGACGTGCTACAGCACACATGGCAAACCCTACAGACTGACTCAGATGAAGCGCCAATGAAGATTTGGTTGCAAATGTAAAATCCCATATTATGCAACATCTACTTCTTAAAGACAACACATTTTTTCTTCATCATCTTGAAAAACGTCATATTCCTTGTCTGAAATGGGGGTGGCTTAAATAGGATAACAGTCAATCCTCTTATTGTTTGTTCATGTTTTATTTGGTGCAGGAACTGAATGAATCAACATCAAAACAATCCAAAACCATCTGTCAAGCAGAAAATTGTTATCCATTCTTCTAAGCAGTTTCAGTTTTTAAAATTTTTGTAGGACTTTACAATTTTTCACTTGTACAGACTTTGATGATCAGGTAAAACAAAAGTAAAAATGAAAAGGGACACCAATTCACTCTTTTTGCTCATTTTTCTACATGCATGTGGGCCTGGAGACATGGGGTGACAAGGGTTCTTCTTAGAAAGATGTCACAGGCATGTGAACAAAGCCTTGTGCAGTTCTAGGTGTGTCAGTGACGTGGAATAAGCAAAAAGGTAGGAAGGTCCATAATAAAGAACGTAGGCTGCCTGGCTTGAGGCATCCTAGCTGCTCCTTTTCATTTCTGGAGTCGTCAATTGTTGTAAGGGAAGAACCAAAAATGTACCTCAGTTATATCCATCTGACTCATATGAGTGAAAATACCACCCCATTCATAAATCTCTGGGAAAGACAATGTGGCTAAAAAGGACATGGGGGTGAGGTGAGAGAGTGGGAAAATGAAGGAGAACAAGTTATGACAGAGGCAGAGCCTGCAGCATGATGCACCAGTGCGGAAGACAGACCCATCACTATGGTCTGACTCACACCCTGCACTGGACTGTGCTGACAAGCCACCAGCAACCACAACAGAAACTTAGCAACAGTGTCTTTCACTAAATAAAAGCATAGGAAAGCATAGGTAGAGGTTGTAATGTGAGCCTTTCAGAGTTACAGTACTTCACCACAGCTCTTTCCTCCATAAACGCGTGACAAAAGAGAGACGATGCAGAAAATGAGTGTTACATGAGTCCAGGTTCATACTTATGGAAATGAATTAGGGGACAGTCTTAGAATGACCCCATTACCATTTTTATGTCAATCAGCTCATTCTGCATGGATTTTACTATAGTCCAGCCCCACTGAAACTCTTCAGCTACTGTCATTATGGAAGGACACCAAATCTCCCTGGAGTGCTGGTTAAGTTCTGGGTGACAGGTTTAAGTGGAAGCATCTATATGTGTTTACAGGACATATCTTGTCTATCAAGCAACTAAATACATGAATACCGAGTCAATTAAAAGCACAAAAACCAAAGTCTCTGTCTATTATATGGGTGGCTACACTAATCCAGGTGGGTGTAAACACTTTCTCCACAAATCCTGCTCCCACTCAGTGCTTCTAACCATCTGTGTATTTTATACAGTGACTTACACAGCATATAAGAAGAGTGGTGGGGAAAAAATAGACAAGGCTGCCAAGTAGCAGCAGTCTTGGCCATTAACAAACCACCTCCTTTATTTGCTTCAGTTATAGCATCTTTGCTTTTTGGAATGAAGGCATCTAAACAACAGAAACAAATTTTGGCTGTAGGTCAAACTAAATTCCCACTAAAAAACATTTAACTCATATAATAAAAGTCTACAGGGTGAGCTAAAAGTTTGGAACCACCCAAATATGTTTAAGATACCTAATGTTGGACTTATCTAACAATGCCAATTTGCATTACACTAGTGGTGTATCTGTGAGATATGTCTGAACACCCCTCCAGCATGTTTGAGCTGGCTGGCCATCTTGAATTCAACTCAACAAATCCACATGGAAAGGAGGTCATATGACCACTAACATTGTTGAAAAAAAGTTTAAACATTCAAAGAAGAAATTCAGTGGAGGAGTCCATAACCTTTATTGGTTATAAAGTTTGACCCATCATAATTGCTTTACGTGGGCTGGTTTAACAACACTTTTTGACATTTGCCAAAGCATTTAGTGATGTCACTAGCAAAGGAGGATAGGACTGATATTCCACGTGCATGTGGACAAATTTGCCAGGAAATTTCAGCAGACATCAGCTGTCGGCACCCGGATCACGCACCTATCATCCACAGTGCTGTGAAACACTGAAGCGATGTCAAAAAACAAAATGGACAACCAAGAACAGCAATACACGAGGAGTCCTCCACCAAGACATTGGCTGCTTTTGCCAAAAGGCCTAAGAACAGCATAGGTATGAGGGTTCAGTCAAAAGGCTGTCATACAGCACCCCTAAAAATTTCAAATGCTGCAACACTTGACAAAACGATGACCTGGACAGACATACAGAGTTCTTTGTGTGGGCTCTCCAGAAACACAAAGATGACCTAAAATTTGCATAGGTCAACCTTCATAACCAATATGAATATCAAAAAAGAGACTTTGCCTTTGAACATCTTTTGAAATTTTAAACAAGTTAAAAGTGGTCACATGACTCCCTTTCCACTTGGAATTGTTGAGATGAATTTAAGATGGCTGCCTTCAAGGTGCCTCCAGGGTGTTTACACGTAGCTCACAGATACATTCACTGGTCTAATTACGGAATGGTATTGGTTAAATCAATCCAAAGTTAGGAATCTTAAAAACATTTGTGTGGTTCCAGACTTTTGACTCACCCTGTATTTAAATTCAAGGACCAGTCATATTCATACAATGAATATGTTAATACGCTTGTTAAAAATGCTGCCATTTTAGACAACGCTACTGTTGGTGCTAATGCTACCTGAATGTTGTCAATAGGCCTAAACAAACTTAATTATGTACCACTATCTTCTGCTTTCTAAAATGTCTTGTTTCAATTATGGAAAAACATGTAAGATGACCAAACAATAGCCTCCTAGCTAAGGAACCCTAGGAAAAGGTCCTATTTCTTTTAATTTACTACTTAATGAAAGTATGATTACAGTAATAACTACAGAAACATTTTGGAAACTTACTTAAATGGCTTAATCAGGCTCTTGTCCTATTAATGATAACTGCCTTATTCTGTGAATATAATCATAACATCAGTCTACTAAACATTAGCTTTCACTCTGAGGTCCTGTAATATTTAACCACTTAAAAAATACTAATTTAAAGGATGTCAGCTGTAAGAAGAATTTTAAATAATTCTATAAGTTCAGCTTGATTTACACTTAAAGGAAACCAAAGGTCTGTAAGTCACAAAACTATGACAATAAGTGAGTGAACGTCACCTAAAAAGTTTAAGCAGACAGTGTCATCCAGACCAAATTACATCACTTTCTCTCTCAGAATTTCAACCCTTTTGGTACAGACAGCATTTGAACTATACAGAATTTGCAGCAGTAATACTTTCAAACATTCTAGCACCTTATTCATATTACACATTTAAATCACACAGAACAAACAGTGTTTTTTTACTTCCATGCTTATTATGCATGGACTTCACAAAACTGCAGTTTTCTACCACTGAAGGTCATTGGTGTGTATTTGCTATCGCACCAGAACCACAGACTGAATGCAGCGCACTCCTTACCGTGCCACTGACCCGCACATCATGCAGACGGCCCCACTCATCCTCATGGCTGTCCACCATCATTACACTGTCATCTTCGTCAGGGCCCCATTCTGCCTGCAGGTCCAGCCGCACCTCTTCTCCCAGCGAATGCATACCAATAGCAGGGAAGAGCCCATCCGGTGACGCAGGAACCACCACTGAGCCCACCTGCAAAACGCACACAGCACTTTCATTGATAAATTCTGAAGGTATTTGTTTTCCCTTTTCTGGCATTAAGCTCTACTTTGCATATAGCTCTAAAGAAAAAGTGATAAAATGCTACGTTGGAGCCTGATCTGTTTCCATGGTATTCTGACAAAACTAGGGTAAGTAGGAACAGGGTGAGTAGAATCTTGCCTCTTTGCCATTCTTTGTGAAGAACACCGTTGTGAGGCCTGTCTCAAAAGAATCCAAGTGAATGCCACAGCCAATTCGGTCACCACGATTGCATTTGGGCCCAAACTGCTGTCCCACAGTGTTACCATTGTATAGCCTGCAGATCCAGAAAAGCGGGTCAATTCAATCAGGCACACATCAAGTACATAAATATATATATAGGTTTTCTTGCTCAGAAAAATGTCTATTCTAAAAAAAAAAAAAATAAAAAAAAGCAATACAGGGTAATGAAAACCATCAATTACTTTGCATTCAGTCAGTCTTAACATTCACTACAGCATATGTACAATGACAGATAATGATTTTAAAATGAAAACAAAATGTGCAGGAGAGAAGCTAAAACAAAGCTTGAATGGCAAGAAAACATTCAAGGCAATTCCGTAAGGTACAAATCAAACGCCCACAGCACGTCTCACTGTAGCAAAGCCACTCACTTGCCATCATCAGCATGATATGCAACCGAGTGTGGAAGCCAGCCTGGCTGGTGATCCAGCTTGTAGAACTGTGGTACCAGGCCTACAGCAATGGTGCCCCTCACACCTGTGTCCATGATCGTCACCTGAAACAGAGGTAGTCACAGTTATCACCTAAAGACACTTTCCATGAGCAGTGGCCAACCCTCATCCCCAGTTCCACCATGCCTTGTTTAAAACTTGTCTTTGATTACAACATCACATCTTTCAGAAGTGTAAGAACACTGCTGTACTGGAAAGGGCTGTTATTTACATAAGACATAATTATCTACTTAATTAAGATTGCATAATACCTGAAATAAATATCTGAACATCCAAACAATACCTGGACAAAGCTTGGACACTGCTTACTTAAATGTTAAAACTCTGCCAGCTGCTTCACATCTGCATGTCTCATTTGAGGGCCATGAATGAGAACACGTGACGAGTGTCCCTACAGCTCTGCATGAGGTGCTGACAGATAGCCTCACTCCTCCCAGGAGGGAATTTCACATCATTCTTCAAAGCAAAATGGGAAATCAAATGAATGGCTTTTTCCAAAAGGAGTCAGTGTGGCAAAATAGAACCAATTAGCCCAAGAGGCACATGGTCCGGAAAAACCACAATAATATAGTCAGATTTTGTACAGCACGCAAAGCTTATCCACCTGACCATGGGAAAAAGTGTCCTCACCGTTACTCTGTAGGAGACAGCCACTTGTAAACACTTATGACAGGGCTTCACTTTCCAGTTAATGGTAATAAGTTACATCACCCTGGGGGCGGCAATGGATGAATGGCTATCAGATCACTGACAGACTGACAGCTCTTGAATAAAAAAAGCATTAAGCCACTGCCCATTACCTCATCCATCACTGTATCTGTGCCTCAGAGCCAGTAGGGATATGCAAACTTTTTATTTTGGGCCACATTCCTATTAGTTATTAACTAATCGGAGGGCTGCAGGTTGAATCAAGCTCAACTTCACAAAAAAAAAAAAAAAAATTGACAGACTTCAGCATGGCATTCAGTGCCACTAAAGAAAGATATCTGCTGCCCCCCCCCCCCAAAGCTGTATTTGAAGCTATTCCTCCCAAAAACAGGTGTGATCCCGACAGCAGAGTAACAAATTTGCCCCTTTGCAAAAACTGATGGATTGACCCAATAGTAAACCTTTATTTTAAAATTAATTAATAAATGGCAGAAGTACATTGTCACAAAACTTATCTACATTCAGCAATAAAGACAACTCTTGAAGGACCATCAGCAGATAATGCAGATGCTTGCCATAAAAAAATACATTTTGAAGATAGCAGTTTCATACCAACTTATTGCTTATTTAATCCATTTGTCTTAAATGACTTATGGTATTTCATTTACCCAGCAGGGTATTTGGCAGAAAGAAAACAAAAGAAAAAAAAAAAATCACATTATCAAGAAAACTATAGCAGTAAGCCTTGAATTTACAATACAGCACAGTAGCTTCTGCTCCATATCACTGTTTAAACCATTAACACCTTGAGCTTGTAACATATAGCTTCAATGTTGCCACTCTATTTTCTACTGTTGCTAAGTGACAAACTGCACACATACTGAAAAAAAGTAATTACAGGTACGTCCACATCATTTGCAAACTATTTAGGACTGCCATGCCCGAGAAACTGAAGTTGTTAATACTCTGGTAGTTTTTTTTTTTTTTTTTTTTTTTTTTTTTTTTTTTTTT